>JADDOH010002044.1:0-41993 GCA_016648135.1 Agrypnia vestita | reverse complement strand
TCTAGAGTCGTCCATTCAAAGTGGCATCGATAGCTAAAAAGCTGAAAGAAAGTAGGATTAAATGGTATAGTTATGTCATGCGTAAAGATGAAATCTATTCAGTGAGAAGAGCATTCAACATACTGGCTAAACCTAGAGCTAGACGCAGACCCCAGCAACATGGTGGACAAATATTGAGAGGATGTTGGTGGCAAAAGATGTTCCCGTGGTGACAACCCAGGATAGAAGATCCTGGCTTTTTCGTATAAGGATAGCCGACGCTGGATAAACCGGGGTAGGAGGGTAGGGAAAAAATAAGAATTTCAAGGTCGTTTAATGTGGCACAGATAGCTGAAAAGCTGAAAAAAATCAGGATAAGATGATATGGTCACTTTACACCATTGTGTGGCATTTAACCACAGTATACCCAGAAGTAGTTTATCTCCGGCCTGTCGGCGAGTTATTAGCCTACTCTTGCGTTGACGCTAAAATTGTCACTTTATTTTTACTCCTTTTCTTTTAACTCGTAGCGTCTGAGATTCCGACGCATAAGGTAGACACGAAACCCGAAAAGTTCTGTAATTAGTATACCTAGTTTCTGCACTTAAATTGCAAGAACGCTGATTAACAACAACGTAGACTTTTAAAAACTCACAGTCTTTGTAATCAACACACCTTTTTAGTAAAGCACCACAAACATAAGAAGAGGCATTTTTTTCAGGAAGCGCATATTTTTTCTAAAGCGGCGGCTGCGAGCGCGAATGGCACCGAAGGCACGGCCCTTACTGCTGCCGCCTTGTGCTCCCATATTCTGTGTCAATGTGTGCGTTACAGTGCGTGCGTACACGGCGCCGAGCACGCACACACACATTCTAATGGGTAACGGCCATTTTGTATGAAGACGTATTACTGTTCTTAGTATACTGTGATTTAACGTTCACCAATTCACCGTAAGAACATCCACACATTATCAAATTATCAAATGTTCTTAATTTGGATTCTTTCAAATATTTGAAAGGAATAGAGACATCTATAGTATTTTCCATGACGTAGTTATACATAGATTTTGCAGCTGGTAATGATAGCTCTCTACTTTTTATGTTGAATATTAAACACCATTCTTTTTAATATAATTAATATTCATTCAATATTTAACATATACATTAGAATACGACTGCAAATTTTTTGGACACAATATTTTGGACACAAGGAATATTTTAGACACAAAGAAACATAGTAATTACAAATAAAATAAAAATTAAGAAAATAAATGATAATTCCTCTGACAGCAAATGCATGCGTAAACTTAAAAACTATAATACAAATAATCTATTAATACTAAATTCAATACTTTTTTAACAAAAAAAATTTAAAGATTTTTAATTATGGAAAACTACATCAAATTTTTGAACAACTTGTGATTTATGAACTACCTCTTCTTTAACACAAGTATTTTCAGTTGTTTTTGGTATTATTTGTCTCACATATTAAACATGTTTCAAAAATATTAATTTTACATTTTTTTTATATGTTGGTATATACAAACATTGTATTCAATTGCGTATCGCCATTTGAATTAATCAATAGTATCTAGCTACGTATAACTAATGTATTCTGTTTTTATTTTAGGGAATGAAATATAGTATCGATTGACTAACAATTATTTACATTAAATATTATTGTAGTATATTCGTGTATTGCATTTGTTTATTAAAATATTCTATAAAGGCTCTATTTATTTCTTCTTCTTCTTCGTCTCTTATTCTAATCGGGTCAGGACATATCGTTTAAACAGCGCTCTTCCACCATTCTTTGTCGTATGCTGCTCTGTCCGTAAATTGGATCCACTGGTGGCTCAATTTTTTTTCGCAGTGTTTTCATTTGATTTGGACATATCTAAGTTATTGATTTTAAAAATCTTGTATACATGACGAATAAAGAAAAAACACAAATTTTACAGCTAGATTTCTGACTCAATTATTAGTTTACATCAATGTCCCAGCATCGATAGCTACTAAGCAATTTTTTTTGTTTGTATTTTTGTTACATTTCTATTGTTGTTGTTTTTTTTTCGTTTGTTTTTTGTTACATTTCTGACTTTTGTTATGTTAAACATTGGACTGTCTTTGAAGTAACTTAGGTATATAGAATATTTAAAATTCATTCGCTTTAAATGCAAATGAATTTGGGAAAAAAATTGTCATGATTTTGGAAGGGATAGATCTATATTTACTATAAAATGTCGGATTCTTATACATACATAAATTATTTTTGGTGTCTGAATTCAAAACAATTTTTATAAATATAATGAAACTAGTTAACTTTGTTTCCACCACTAAAGTTTATTTGGTAAAACCAACCGGTTTCGGAAACGACGTTCCTTCGTCAGGGTATACTTAATACTAATTGAACTTTACAAAAATTATAAACATCATACTTCAGTGTCAAGTATCCAAATGGGGGTAAATAGTGGGGGGTGCGAAAGAAACAGGTGATAGGGTATTTACCCCACTGAGTATGATTGTTTATAATTTTTGTAAAGTTCAATTAGTATTAAGTATACCCTGATGAAGGAACGTCGTTTCCGAAACCGGTTGGTTTTACCAAATAAATTTTAGTGGTGTAAACAAAGTTAACTAGTTTAATTATATTCATAATGAATAACCACAAAGTTATAGCAAAATACAACAGTACAATTTTTATATTTTTTTGGATATTGCTGTCTTTCTTTATACCCCTTCAGTATTTTGTACATTTTTAAATATCGAACATAATAATTTCATTGTCTGTCAGTCTATCTATCTGTAACTTCTTGTATTGTCCGTAATTTCGTTCAAATTCACGGCTAAAAAACTAAATTAAATGGCCGGAGATGGGGCTTGACCTCGGGCAGCAAACCCGAACCGGCCGCTTAACGCATGTTGCTACTTGCCTTAAAATACTGTAAATATATACTACGGCTTAACAAAGATGCGAACCATTTCATGCCCCACCCAGCATAATCGCCAGGGTTTAAAATGGCACAATTTACTGCCGGCAGGGGAAATATAAAAAAATATTCTAATATTTTGATAAAAGTCGGTATTACTATTTCATGGGTGTCGGCTATAGATAAGTAAATATTTATTCTGAATTGTAAATACTGGTAAAAAAGGAATTTAACAAAAATTGGAAATAATATTTCCTGGCGTATCCTAGTGTAATGCAAGTAATTCGGATGAATTTCATTACACAATAAAGTATATTGCTCTCAAAATTTCGTAAATCAATTGTAGATTTTCTCATTAGCGACATCTGTGGGGATTTAAGGGAATGAAAATGGCTTTGTACAGGCCGCATCGAAAGGCGGTTACAACTCATATGTGAAAGCTTTCCACGCAATTTGAACATATATACAACTTCCAAAAAATGAATAAGCATGGTATATTCTATCATGGGTGGAAATGGCGAATGTTACATTGTGTAAAGTGATCACTTAAGCCAACCATAAGATAGGTCATAAGTCCTATGTACACCCAAATGACTTCTATACCTACTTTCCCATAAGAAATACAGTTTCGTCTCTGTGAGATATCTATAATATACGTTAAATATTTATTCTTTAGGAATGTAAATGAAACGTTATTTTTGACGGGTTATAGTTAGTTCTTTCTTACAAGGGATCTTTACAACTATCCCTATCGATTCCGGGCAAACCTTTGTTCCACGAATTCATGTGAGGGGATGGGAAAACGTCCAAAAATATCCACAACCGTAACCCAGATAGCGGAACAAAAAGAAACATTAATAAGCATCGTGGGAGCCCCTTCAGAAGTACCCTAAATAAAATATAATGAAGACATATTATCTCCAAGGCCGGGCGCGCAGGATGCGAGGGTGGCAGCCCCTAACCAGCCCCCATCCCCCAAGCAGGACGATCACTGACCACCATAGCGATATTCAAGATTAGAAATGAAGAGTATTATTAGCCTAAGAGCCAGTGACCGCCAGACCTACATCGTAGTATCAAACGAGATTTTTTTCTGTAGATCAACACTATAGTACGTAAGAAGGTTTATATATTGTGACATTAGAATTCGGGGGATTCCGGCAGATAACAGGTAATACAGGTCGATTACACGTGGTACATCCACTGTTTGATGATGGCCCAACAAGCCGAAACAGTCGTCACATTTAAAATAACGCAGAACTTAATAATAATTAATATATAAGATAGATAATATATATATATATAATCTTAATCGTGTTTCCCTAACATAATAAAAAAAAAATTCAGCGCCACTATTGTCGCCAGAATTATTACATGTACTATTTTACTTATTTATTAATGAATTTACGAGCAAAATATTTTACTCTCGTAATATACTAGTTTGCAAATAGAATCATATATATATATATATAGATATATATATAATAATATATATATATATTATATATATATATATAATAGATATATATAAGTAACTGGTGTTTCCCTATCCGCCAAGTTATCTCCACAACCAACCACAACCACCCACCAGCGGTTATGGTGGTGGATAGCCCTTGGTGTCACATCGAAAATATACGAGTTTGGTGGGGGTGGCTGTGCGAGGGTGGGAGTGGGTGACAAAAATGTGCTTTCTAGCACATTGTTTTGTTATGGGAAGGCCGCAAATGCTTTAGATTGTTTCAAAATAGGCGCGCCGACTGTATCGGTGAGTCTAGAAGGTTCTGGAAAAACCTGCTCAAGAAAGTTCTAGAAAGAGAAGGTTCTAGAAAATTCCCTAAAGTTCTATAAGTTTCTAAACAGTGTGTCTAGAAGGTTCCTGTATATTCGATAAATTTCTTGAAAGTTCTGGAAGGAGAATTTTCTAGAAGGTTCGCGAAAGTTCTATGACGATCCAAAAAGTGAACTCAAAATCTACGCGTGCGAAGCCGCGTGGGCACAGCTAGTATTGATTAAAATTTAATTTATTGTAAATTTCATTAAAAATAAACATGGATGTTCTCAGAGTTTCACGGCCGTTCAGAATCTTCTGTGTATAGTTTTTTGGGATATTCTTCCGTGTATATGTGACCTTTCTTGCCGACGTTTCGGATACCATTTCAGGGAACATCATCAAGCCACATCAGCCTTGATGATGGACCTTGCAATGGGATCCGAAACGTCAGCCAGAGAGGTCACATATACACGACAGAATATCCCAGAAATCTATCATCATCATCATCACTCTTGGAACTACAACCCTTGGTGAGTCTGGGCCTCCTCAATAATCTTCCTTCATCTCGGTTTACTGCTAGCTCTCTCCAGTTCCGAAGCTCCAAGGCAGAGATGTCTTTGAGGACGTTGTCACTCCTTCTTAATTTTGGCCTTCCTAACCTCCTTCGCCCTATTGGCCTTGAGTTCAGCCCCAGAAAACTATACACATAATAAACATGGAGTTCTACAAACCAAACATAAAAACAACAAATAACTAACACTAACGACGTAAGTACATTTTGCACTGTGTAAAATAGCTGGTTAGTGTAATATGTATTTCGAGTGTTTGGACCTTGCCTTTTTATGCAAAGGATTGAGAAAGGGAATAGGTATTTTTTTTGCAATCTCTGAACCGAGTTTAGTGATAATGATCTGTTCGTCATCAACCAGTGTGACTTAAAGCAATGTAACACACTAGCAGAAGAAGCCTGAGTGTTAAAATAAACGTTACTAAAGTTTGGGCTGTAGCGCTAAAGAGAAAATATAAATTAGAAGCACAAGAAGATTAAACGGAGAAGAAGAAGAGTAAAAATGAGATAAAGTTGAGTTTATCTACCAAAACAATTTTTCAAAGCAGAAAAGGCACCTAATTTCACAGAGAAAATCACAAAAATGAGTGATTGAGAAAATTTTTCATATAAATTTTAATATATCGCGAAATATATCTTATGATACTAACACAAAGTTCATGAACTGTGTTTCCCAGTTAAATATAAATTTATTAAATAGCCTTCTAGAAAAGTATAACCTGTTCAAACCAAACAACTACCTGCGTAATCAAGATCATATGTGGGGTATAAAAGCAAAGGCGGCAATATTCAAAAATTTATAAAAATGTTTTGAATTAAGTCGTCGAGGATTAATAACTCCCGTGTGTCGGTGATGTAACGTAGGTCTACCTGTCATACAAAATATGAAATATCTACCTTATTTACGAAAACTAAAACGTCACATTTTTTGTAATCATCGAATAGACATTTTCACACCAAAATTACTAAATTAAACTGTTAGGAATATACGGATTTTTTAATTAAAAAATATTTGTTCATTACTCTCGTATTTTCGGCCAGTGTGTAAGAGAGAGCAGTATATTGTGCATCGCAGTTAAATCGAGCAAGAAAGAGCACGACAATATCATACATTTCATATAGGACAGAGATGGCGGTTGCTCGGGTTTCGGCGAAAGAAAAAACAATATAGAAAGAGTACGATAGAGTCGAGTAACACGTGCTAGACAAAGACGGAGTGCATGCGACTGAAGCGAGCAAGCAACCGCGTCGTTGTATTCAGTTGTTATTGAAACGTCGGCGGAAGCGCACGCAAATTCGATTTGCCATGATTTTATAATAATTTACTAAAATAATGCAAATATGTATATTTACCTTACATAAACCTGCTACTGTACACTTTTTTGCATATATACTTTTTTTACATATATGTCTAACCTCATTATGTTTAAACCATGTATATATACTTTTTTACATTTATACCCTTTATTTTTCTTTTAAATTTAATCGTTTGTTGTATTTTAATTATGTATAAACCTGTTGTAAAAGGCTATTAAGCCGTGTAATTAATAATAATAATAATAATAATAATTATATAAAGGGACCTTTAAAAAGTCTTATCTGCATTGTGTATATGTATATTTTATCACATATTAAAAACTATGCCGATTTTTAATCAGGTAACGCTGTGTTACTCCACCGTCCCCAAAGTTTTTTTTTTAGCACAGTCTTTTAAGAGATAATTTAAAATGTACTGAATTCTAGATTTAATTTATCTATTCCTTCCAAAACCATGTTTTCTATAAATTTATAGGCTATGTTTCCTATAAAATCTCGAATTCTAATTATAAATTAGTAATCCTCGATGACTGCATTAATTTTTTTATTGGATATCGCTGCGTTTGCTTTTATACCTCACATATATAGTCATTGTGTTTGATTAATTTATTTACTATCAAATATCACGGGACTGTGTTCCTTAACAATGAAAAATATGTTTACTCAAATAATTGACTTAATTTTCAGTTTTTTATTCGGAAATCGACCAGCGAGAAGTCATCAAAGCTTCGTTTGACATTCTGTTAACAGTCGATTACTTCCCGAACAAAAATTGGAATAAAAAAATAAGTGAATTAATAATTCAAAGAACCATAGAACCATTTCAAATATTGACGACCTATTAAGAGGCTAGGATGGTAAAATGGTCAACACGCTGTCCGCGATAGACAGAGGTCCGTGGTTCGTTTCCAGGTTCCAGCAATTAACTTTTTCAGTTTTATTATTTGATATTTGTGTGTCTTTGTGTTTGATTCACGTAATTACCTCATAAACTGCGATATCTCGTGCAATTACGAAAAAAATAACATTGACAAGAATATGAATAAAACATCGAAAAAAATTATCTTTTAAGTACACCTCCCCTTTAGTCGTAATAAAGCACTCATCGCATCACTTTAGTATGCTTTCGCATTTTATTTAAAAACTTAAAATTGTCCGCCGCCATTATAATTTAGCCAAGCAGGTATACAGAACAAGCCTCATTAAAGCTTTTCTTGAATTTTCTCAAAAAATTCGCAGATTCGGTAAAAAGACAACTACCTAATCAATTTCAATTTATTTTTGGAATCTTTTTATATCTACGTCAAAAATATTACAATTCTAAACGAAGTGTACCTACAAAATTGAATACAGAAAATACAGTCTTCATTTTTCATATTATATGATATTTCGAGACAATATTATTTTGAATTCATTGTGTCTTGAATTTTAATAAAAATTTAGTTGGAATGCACTTATATTATACTAGTTGTGACTCGACTAAAATGACGGTACTGTTTCATGTCGGTTCCTGAAGAATCAGTATTAATTTATTAAAAAATTAAAAAACAAAAAGAATAAAGAAAAACAAAGTTTTATAAATGAAAAAGTTAAGGATCTGGAGACAGACAGACAATGAAATTATTAACATTATATTTGATCACAGGTAATTTTACTCAAAGAGATAGTTCTTGGAATTTTGTTATTTTGGATAAAAAATATAAACATTCGAAAAAATAGTGGTTTTGCTTGTTATCTTCAATGCTCTTTTAAAGAAATTTAATCTAGTTATATGTATTTGTAGGTATAATAATAATACTCATGATGAGTTATCTCAAAACTTCTTCTTCTTCCCATTTACTTAGAGTCGACTTCCTTTCCTGCTTTCTCAATTGAGCACGGTTTTGTGCTATGCTGGACAAGTATGACTTTGAGTTACTCATAAGTGTTTGATGAAAATATTTGTTTGTCTATTATTATTACAGTTTGATATCTCAAAAAAACTATTAAAAACACAATTGACTTAATCAAGATATATTGTAGACGTCTCTATTTATATGGGAATATACAAAGGTATGGAAGTCTTTCGGTGTTGTAAGGTTTACGACCTTTCTTATGGCTGGCTTAAGTGATAACTTTACACGATGTATCGTCCAACGTTTCCACCCATGACTGACCACATCTATCAAATTTTTGGAAGAAGTATAAATTTTATGGTATTTTTGTAACACGTTTTACGTCTCACTTTGACTTACGCTATCGCCATTTATGGTTGAAAGTCATCAGCCTCATGAACCTGTTTATAGATGTCGTCACTGGTGATAAGACATCTATGAATAGAGTATGAAGCTATTTTACCAGAGTATTAAGCTATATAAAAAATCACACATAGACGATCTTGTGGTATGAAGTAGAGTTATCATTTTATAGTATGGAACAAAAATATCACATTCTTAATTCAAAAAAGTTGTTTTTGGGTTTGCGGAACTTATTATATTATGCTCATAATCCAAGGTGTTACATGTTTACGAAATCATAAATAGATTAATTTTCACATGTTACAGTTGTCTGAACTTAATATGTTTGTTCGAAATGTATTTAAAAGCGCAAATGTCACGTGGAACCATACAGCCTTCAACTGAAAAGCAAAATGTGTTAAATTCGAGATACTCGACATTTGCACATAGACGTGATTCAAAATTAAGGAAAAAAGGATTAAGAAAAAAGGATGAAGAAGAATAGAGATGAGAGGAATATGAGATGGGGTCTATAGGGGGTGTTGACGAATCTTGGGTTGTACCTGATAATTTTATATCAAGCAGAGGACTGTAGGGGAAATTTAATTGATTATTAACTAGAGTAATGTTTGATTTTTATGGCTACGATTTTACGAATATAAAAAATCCCGTATTTTTTAAATTTAACCTTTTATTATTAGGATTTAAAGAAAGAGGGGGCGACCACGGAAGACGTGGCATGACCAGATTTACCAGATACAGGAAGATGGTCCTGTTAGAAGCCTCAACAACTGTCGAGCATGCGTGCGAAGATGTGTGAATATAGATTAAGCGAAAGTTGTATGTCAGGACAGAAGAGTATGGCGCTCTATCCTCTCTGCCTACCCCCACGGGGAAACGGCGTGATGGTAAGTT
Source organism: Agrypnia vestita (assembly GCA_016648135.1). Taxonomy (NCBI): domain Eukaryota; kingdom Metazoa; phylum Arthropoda; class Insecta; order Trichoptera; family Phryganeidae; genus Agrypnia; species Agrypnia vestita. Next base: position 32,298 of record JADDOH010002044.1, on the reverse strand, counting down.
AGTTAGTTAGCTATAAAATTTTGGTTGGACTCTAAGAGGTGATTCACAAATTCGGAGAAATTATTATTAATAAGTCACCCCATGTGTTCTTTTATACTTGTTTTCAAATTGCGCGATGTCCTCTCAATTACAAGTTAATTGATAAATCCCTGAGTTATCTTAAATATTATTTTTATCTTTATTGTTACAAAGGATTTTATAAATATGTGGAATTTATACCACAATGCAGAAAACCACCAATATAGGCCACATACACACAGTGGCAAGGAATGCCACATAAGCAAATCGGGCCACGAGCAAGGCATGTCACTGCACCATCAGCATTTCGGACGATTTCTTCACACTCACACGGAAGACTCCTTTGTTCGTAAATTATATAAAAAGAGGCACACGCCCTACGCGAGCATGTCAGTCCTTCGTAGACCTCCGGCGGGTGGCCGGAGGCTATGGCCGTTAGAGTATCTATCATTGTCTTTCTAATCATACTCGTGTATATTTTGTACTTGTTTTATCAAGATAATAAATTAATCATCAAATATTCTACGCCTTTGGAGTTTTTCCGACGCATGACGGTGGTGACCCGAAAAAGCAATTGCTCCTAATCATCTCTACATCCTCAAAAATATTTTTAATAATCATTATTACTCTCTATAATTTACACGCCAAATCCATTAATAATATTTCTTTCCTCACTTAAAGGGGGGGTAAGGTTTTTAACTTTTTTTTTGCATTTTATTTTTAATTTTTAAAATGAATGCATAACATCGCAAGAATAAATTGTGTCAAAATTTCGAGTCAATCGGAGCAAAATTGACGAAATTATGAACATTTGAGCGATACTCAGACTGATTTTCTATACCTGCTCGGGCAGCTAAGAAACGCGCTCACCTGAGGACTACCGGACGTGCTATTGTATTGGAAGAGTTTTGCGTAGACAAGGACAAAAAGATGCTGATGATGAAAGCTCTTTGCTCTGTGAACATGGCATCGACGATTATGTTTAAGTATAAAATAAGTGTTGAGTTTTATTTTGAATTTTACAGTGTGCAAAACTTTAAAGCGTTTTCCCCACATCTCACGTTTTCAAAGTCGGTGTCCATCATAACTTCAAAACTACTGCACCCATCCTTTTGAAATTTTGAACACTATTTCTGTTTATAATTTACAAGGTAACGCTGGAGACTTTTTTTCAAATTTGTTATTAATTTTTATTCTTTATAACAAATTAGTCGATATTTTCGCAAAAAATCGCGTTTTTCCCTTCAAAGTGTTCCAAAAAATTGAAATTTCAAAAAACCCTCCAAGCTTTACCTGGAAAAATCTATTATCTAACGAATGAACTTTGATTTTTTGATTTCAGATGATCTAGCACCAAGTTATGATGGACACCGCAATTCTACTTTTTTCCGAGACACGTTCGAATAATTGCTGTCATTGCCGTATTTTTTAATATTTCTTCTTGAAAATTTTACACAATATTCTACAAATGTCATACTTTAATATACCATTGGTTTTAATAAAGAAATTTTAACTGCGTCGTCACAAAAAATTCACAAAAACATGCCTTTTTTGTACGAATTAACCTTACCCCCTCCCCTTAACTGGAATGTCTGTACTTGGTATCAAAATATGATAACCATTTTTTAAACAAAAAAATAGCTGAGTTGCATTACTTCAGCTTTATTCGTATGTAAATTGAGTTCTTTACAGCTTCGTACCCTCGAGTAAAATATGCAAATATTTTAGAAGGGCCGCGTCACTCAGTATGTAATGTTACAAAAAGAGATTAATGTAGTGCGAGATCCACGCGTGTAGCTCTTTGATAAAAAATATACGAGGCACAGCGTACAGTTGATACGGCGTGAAAGCGATTATATTTCCAGCGTTGGCCGCTATAATATTTCACCTGGCGTACATTTCGCTTCACTGCCGCCGTCTATAGAAGACGTGAGACTGAGTGAAAGATGTTGAGATATCCATAGACAAATCAGATATCCACAACTTTGAGTGGTACGATATTTGAGATACCAAGTTTGGAGGTCCAGTTCACACATTTTTTGATTTGCAACATCTTTGTGCTTTATGGGAGTAATTTCGTGAATACGACAACGGAAACACGTAACATGAAGTAGAAATTAAAAATTGTTCCAACTAATTTTATTTGACAGATTTAATGGATAGAAGGTGGAAATGGTGAACGTAACATTGTGTTAAGTAATCACTTAAGGCAGCCGAACGATAGTTCGTAAGCCCTATAAACACCCAAAAGACTTCCATACTTACTTTTCTATGAAAAAAATATAATTTCGTCTCTATGAGACATCTATAATATATCATTTGGAGTAAAATTACGTCTACCGGTTCGTATACCTCTGTATAACGTACCACCGCCCTGATGAAGATACAGTGGTATCGAAACCGATAAACGTATAGTTTGTTCAAGTGGTTTATATTATACAAAATTTTGATGATTTAAAATTAATAAAACTTCTTGTCACTACTGAAAGACAGAGATCATTCTGTCTGAATAATCTAAGGCAATGATCGCTATCGTTTACTACGTAAATAAGCCTCAGAAAAGAAGAAGAATCTTTGAGGGTACTAGTTATATTGTAACAATGAGGAAGAGATCTAAAGCTTGTTGAGGAATATGGGAAAAGGGTGATCGCCAGTGATCGGAAATAACTGGGGTTACCGCTTTACAAATGAGCGTATCCATTACCCGTCTGGAAGGCCAATTGTCAGCCGGCCAGCCCACTGCTCCAGCCAAGGTCACTGTTCCAGCCGAGGTCACTGACCTCATCAGAAGATGGAAGAAACCTCGGACTCTTTAGGGAGTTCGTTCGGACGTGGGTGTCGCGCTGGAAGCTGCTTCGTGAGTGATCAGCTGATAGGACTGTGCACTCGCGGTGTCTGGTAACTAGTATGTTTTCCTTTTTGTCCTTCCCTTATAGGGAGTGGATTGTTTTCTCTCCCCAAGTCCCCTCGCTGACCCTCTCCCACTAAACCCATTAATCTTCTTGACTTCCAAGTTTATCTATTGTGTTTATTTTTCTCTGGTGTGCGTTTATTGTTCATTCTTTCTTCCACTAATCTACATTTGTTTATTTAACTTTTCTTTTAGAATCCACTGCAAACCGGTGCTGCTTCTATTATTTACTAAAAACCTGTATAATCTTTATACGTTTCTTCCTTTAGATTACTTCTACCATCTACACTTCTTTTATGTTTCTTTGTATTATTTGTAACACGTGCATCTTTGTCTTGAAATTCTAAAAAAGAGTTTGTTTTGTGGGTGAGGTTTGGTGGGTTTTTGCACGGCCTCTCCTTTCTGGGGCGCCCTTTACACGTCTCAGCACGGAGATGCCTTTAAGAAAAAAAATGTCAACCTAGCGACGTACGAGTAGGACCGATATCTCAGCAATCGCTCATTCTGTTCTGGGAAACTGTCCTGGGAACATGGTGGCAATCCAATCACCGTTCCGGCCGAGGTGACCACGCCGCGCCGCTTATAGCCGTCCAGCACCAGGTCACGACAGAGCCGCACGGCCTATTAATAGCCCGATCGAATGTGCATCCAGCGAGGGTTGTTGCAGTCGTCGCTCGAAGGTTCCACGACTCCGCAATTACCCGCCAACTGTGTCATGGGGACGTATCGATCGCGCGCCGGCCTTCGAGCGCTAGGGCTGGGGCGGCATCGATATTTTCTGTAATTGAACTTGTGCCGGGTAGCTGCCACGCGGTCGCATTATTAATTCACGCGCCTGTCTTTTCACACAGCTGACGTCGTAGCGTATTGAATTAATTGTCGAAATGTTTACAACGCTAGGACAACCCATTGTGGCGTACACGTACAATACTTACAACCTTGACACGTGGAAGCACCGTGGTCAGTGTTACGTCTTGGAAATAACAGAATCGGAGAAGACGTAAAATATTGTACACTGCATTGTAAATGAACGAGCTCGAGAGTGGCTGCATGAATGGGCGCCACATAACTTTAAGTATTTCTCACGGTAGAGAAAGTACAAAAGAAGTTTACATGACCATTACCTTGGCTCTACCCAACATAGTTTTTCCAAGATACGCTTAGCTACAATAGTTTAGAGTAAAGAAGGAATTTATTTATTTATCTTAATAATTTAGTTCCACACTGTTGTGTGGGCTAATATATGATTTCACTTAGACATATTGCATTCCATCTAATCATTTAAAAGTTTTTATAATAAAAATTTTGCACTTCAGTTTAAACCTCCTTATATTCTCCATGTTTTGAATTTCCGTAGGCAGGCTATTGAAGATTTTTATAACTTTATACATCATACAATTTTGTGAGGTGTTTTTCTTTTTCTTTGGTAGTCTTATGTTGTCGCTTCCTCTTGTATTGTAGGAATGAAAATCCTTATTCAGCTTCATACTGTCATCAAAGTATTTGGGTACTAATCCATGTTTAATTTTAAATATTTGCACCATTACATTATATATTATTCTTTGATTTACAGTTTCCAGTCCTAGAGCATTCAACATTTTTGTTATTTTAGTTCTCCTATTACACTTCAGTATTATGCGCATCGCTCTGTTTTGTGCTATTTGTAGTTTATTTAGCATTCCTTCGTTGCTTATAAATAATAAACTGGAACAATAATCTGTGTGCGGGAGAATCATAGTATTATATATTAATAAACTTGTATTTTTATTTATATGTCTTCTTATTCTTCTAAGCAAGGACACTTTTTTTGCGATTTTCTTCACCACAAATTCAGTATTTGATTACACATTTTTTTCGACTGATATGTGGTATGTTATAATAAACCGAAACAATTTATTACTTATACCCTGGTTGACCTGCTCTATCTTATTTTTTTTTGCTGAACACATTTATTCACACTATAAATTCGTAAGAACCGGTCGTGTATGAATTATTTTCTCCCATCATAACCAAAATGGTGATACTTCTTGGTATTCGTTCTTCTAGCATTTTTAGCACATGTCTAAGCTACCTCATTTGTGATTTTTCTATTATATAGGAGTAAGGATTCTATGCCAAGTTATATCTTATGCAGGTACTTCTCACTCTATCACCAATGACTCCGGTACTCTCTTTAGAAATATCATCTCGGCAGCCTGGATTCTTGCTCTCACTCTACAAGTTTGATGGCTCTGTATAAGGGCGGGCCTTTCAATTTTCATATCTGCACACACACCAAATCAGCTGCAGCTCCGATCTTTTATCTATTGCACTTTCCTGCCTCCCATCGCTAGAAAATTCCACCCCGAGGTACTTGAATTTATAATACCGCTCTCTTTTAGTTTCATCGATGACAATGTGCAAATGTCAAGCAGATGACCAACTCGACATCTTTTCAGCATCGCTTTGGGCATCTACCACTGTACCAATTATTTATATTAAACTAGCTGTGCCCGCGCGGCTTCTCAAGCGTATATTTTTAGTACACTGTTTGGATCGTCATAGAACTTTCTCCTTCCAGAACTTTCAAGAAATTTATCGAATGTACAGGAACCTTCTAGACGCACCGACATATTCCGCCACTCAGTTTAGAACTTAAAGAACTTTGGGGAATTTTCTAGAACCTTCTCCTTCCAGAAGCAGGTTTTTCCGGAACCTTCTTGGCTCACCGAAATAGTCAGCGCGCCTATTTTGAAACAATCTGAAGCATTTGCGGCCTTCCCATAACAAAACAATGTGCTAGAAAACACATTTTCGTCACCCACTCCCACCCACGCATAGCCACCCCCACCAATCTCGCATATTTTAGATGTGACGCCAAGGGCTGTCCACCACCATAACCACCGGTGGGTGGTTGTGGCTGGTTGTGGAGAAAACTTGGCGGGTGGGGAGAAACACGGGTTTCTTTTTATATATTGATTGATAAGTAAATTGAAAACGTAAAGAAAACTAATAAAAGAAAACCTCCAATCATTTTACTGCAATTTAATATAGAGAAAATGTTTAGTAGTCTAAACCACGTAGACAAGTTATATCAGTTGTAAATTTTGTTTCTGCGCGCACGGCACGGTATTGCACGTGTGACCTAGGCTATAGGCGAGCCGAGGCAGGAAATTTCTGTTGAAAGTATTTTTTGATGGATGTTTCCAGCGGTGAAGTGCTGAATAAAAAGAGTACCGCTACAAAACGTTATTTTATTTTCACCCTCCAAATCCTACCCTCGGTGGGTTACTAACAGATTGAAAATGTAAGACCTGTCTGCCGTAAAAAACCAGCTATAAAAGGTTGGAGGTATTTGAGAAGCAAGTGTATGAAAAAAAATCTTCTGGATTTACTACTTAACATTAATATAATCAATAATATAATTTTTAACAAAATTTTTATATATAGGTATATACAGGGTGTAACATAAATAGTTAAGAATACTTTACAGGTAGATTCCTGTCTTGATTATGAGTTGAAAATGTTTTAGCAACAATGAACTAATACCAATAGTTAAGGAGATATGCGACATCAAAATTTACATTTTTTTTTCAATATTTCCGACTTATTTTTGCAAAACCTTGAACTATTATTAAAGTAACTTATACTTTATATGCAAAATTCATTCCATTTAATGCAAGTCAAATAAAAGGATAAAAACCTCTCAATTTTTATTGAAACGTATGAATTTTGCGTAATCGATGTAAGTTACTGTAATGGTATTTAAACCTTTTGTAAAAAGTAAGTCAGAAATATTGAAAAAAAAATGCAAATTTTGATATTGCATAGTTCCATAACTATTGGTAATGGTTGCTCAATATTTTCGACTAGGTCTGTTTCACCCTGTATAATGTTCTGAGAACACAATTACTGGATTTTGACCGGAGAGATAGTTATTAATTAAGAAAAATAATAGAAGTGTCACAGATACTATTCGATTTATAAGAGAAACGTTCACCAATTCCACGATAAGAATATCCACACATTTATAAAATTTTGAAAGTTGTAAATATGTTCCAAATCAAATTCATATGTTTGAACAAACTATACTAGAGACATCTATAGTACTTCCCGTGACATTGTGTACAGAGATTTCGTAGCTGTTAATTATATATTTCTATATTTTTATAAATAATATAATTTCTTCAAAATTGGCAACTCAGTTTTCCTTTCATGTTCGTGTATAAATAAATATTTAGCTTTTAAATAAGTACGAATATTTATGTGTTTACATATTTGTATATTACTGTATTTGCTGTGATGTTTCAGTCTAAAAACTACATCAACTCTCACTTTATCACGTGACGCATTCTAGGAGGTTGTTTTGTTCAAGTAGATTTGTTTTTAATATTGATTTGAAAATATAATTTTGGTAGAGAAAAAGCTAAATTTTCAATAAAAATGTACATCGGTACGTTATTCATAACAATTTTTTAATATTTTTAGATTTTGCTGCTACAACGAGATGACAGAATTATAAAAGAATTACGCACAATTGAAACCTCTCTCAAAATGACTAGACTCAAATCACAAGTTCTCGAAACGTCGCGACGCGACATTTAACCTATATAAAGGGGACTGGATGGCCGATACGCAATCGGATTTTGCCTTCTTGACGGCTGGCGACGCCACAAAAATCCACAAACTATGTGCGGCGTGCGTTGCTAGCGCGTGAGTAATACCGGCGACAATAAATCAAGAGAGAATATTCGGGAAAGTGATCGATGCAATAGAAACAGCATAATAAAAAGTGTTCTTCAGACGAGAGATTAGGGATAATTAGAAAATTTTCTTCTTCTTCTTCCTTAGCTTTTTCCCTCCACTGCTGGATGTAGGCCTCTTCCATTTTCTTCCATTCATCTCTGTTTCTCCCCCTTCGCATCCAGGTTCTTCCTGCTTGCTGGACAATATCTTCAGACCACCTTTTGGGAGGTCTTCCGACGCTTTTATCTTTCGTCCAGGGCCTCCACTGTAGGATTCTGGGTGCCCATCTAGTATCCTCCTATCGAGCCATGTGCCAGCCCACTGCCATTTTAGTTTCGCAATACGCTCCATAACATCGGCAACTTTTGTTCGGCGTCTTATTTCTTCATTTCTGATTTTATCTCGAAAGCTCACGCCGAGTATCTGCCTTTCCATAGCCCACTGTGTATATTTTAATTTGTGCATGCTTTTTTCTGTTAGTGTTGCAGTTTCTAGGCCATATGTCAACATCTTAGGATACGTGTACAGTAGCCGGCAAACATCTTGAAATTTTACAGCGTAATGGGGGGAAGTTTGCGCATGTACCATTCCACCAACAAGAGCCAAATTTTATCTTATGCGCATTCCCCCACTACGCCAAAGAATTTCAAGAAGTTTGCCGGCAACTGTATCGAACATTAGAAAATAAATGTGTGAAATATTTTTGAAAGATTTAGTGCTTTTATGCTTTTTTCTGTTAGTGTTGTTGTTCTAGGCCGTATGTCAACATCTTAGGATACATGTATCGAACATTAGAAAATAAACGTGTGAAATAAATATTCTTGAAAGCTTTAGTGACTATAAATTTAATAAAAGTAATTCCGACTAAATTTGTGTCCAATGTGTCGAGTAGCATGTTGGTCTTGTGGTTAGGACTCTCGCCTCGTGATCCAAAGGTCGCAGGTTCGAATCTCACTCCAGACAAGCAAGTTAGTCCTAATTTCATAGCACAAGCGTTTAGCTTAATTTTAAAATAGTAAGAATATTGATGTGACACGAATTCCGTGTTCGCATCTCTATTTTAAAAAAAGTAAGTAAAAACTTTAAATTGTTTTAGTGTTTCATTTTTATATAGTTGTTTGCAAGTAAGATCTCCAGAGCTTTTCGCCCCTAAAAAATGCTGCACCGCCGACCCAGCGCTCTGGGACTCACTGGATGCTGGCAAAACCCCTTCTTTTGAAGAGTTTGATGGCTGGTACAATGGGATAGTCGTCTATTTTTATCTGGCGCAGTCTGACGTCACGGGAGTTCTGTAATCTTTAGTGCGCCTTCCGAACTCTCCTTCCCTCCCTTTGTGCCGCCACGAGACCTTTTGTAGCTGACCCAAGGGTTCCCATACACTCCCGGCTAAGCTGAAAGGCAAATAGCACGCGCGTGTGTGGCCAACGGATGTTAAATCTTTAGAATACACCGAGTAGGCACTAGAGATTCTGTGTCGAGACAACCCGGGAATTTATTCCCGGGAATTCAAAGATTTTTTGCTGTCTCGAGTCCCGGGAATTAATAGCCCGGGACTCGAGACTTTCCGATTCAATTTTATCCTACATTTATATTTTTAAAATAAAATCTGCTTCTTAGAGTATATACAATACTCTAAGATCTGCTTAGTCGAGAACAAGCCATACCCGTACAGAGCAGGTAGCAAGCGGTTCGTCAAGATACTCGATTGTCGGCACTCGGCAGAGAGATTATATAGTCTTTGTAATAAAAGCTTTCGTCGTTATTTGTAAAATATCACTTAAACAACAAAAAAAATTCATGTACATATTTACCCTTGATTTTTTTCGGCAAAATGTTTCTTTGTACGATGCACGTGCTACTCGTATTTCTAGAATAATTTAAAAGAATTCTCTTTGGGTTGATTTATTTGTTGAAATAATCAGTTTATATTTTGACTTATACGTTCTCTAGCCAGATACGTTCTTCTCCTACTTATGGTTTCCGTCGTTGTATATTCTGAACTGCGGATTTCGAACTTTTAATTTTTGAACTTAAATTGGAAATGTTAGTATTTATTAAATTTATTTATATTTATCGTTCACTGTACGTAGAGAATCTTTTTTATTATTTAATTATAGCATAACCAGGAACAGGCTATGTGATTCATCATTAAACGCCTTGGTGTTTTTAAAAACATATTTTTCCTTACAAAAGTTAAGGTTTTAACTTCATATTGATATAAATATTTCGATTAAAAAAATTGTAATAAATTAAATTTAAATAAATATCGAATAAAGTGTTTTTAAATTGTTTCAATAAATTTTCGCCTTTCGTACCTATAACACAAATAATATAAGTTAATTAAAGTAAAGAAGTTAATTTTTTAACCTAATTTTTTTTCATGATTTAAACGAAAAATAATCAAAGTCTCGAGTCCCGGGAATTCCCGGGACTTTAAAAATTTGGGTCTCGAGTCCCGGGAATCGAAAAAACCCGAGACTTCAGAATCCCTAGTAGGCACCTCAAACAGCGATAGGCATCTTTAGTACACACACTACGCATTTTTTGACACGTAAACCTTTATTCGCTTCCTATTTTGCCATTATAATTCGTACTATCTGAAAATATCGACTGCTTGGTGTCATCTCGGTGCTCCGATAAAAATTGACACTTGATTTTAAAAATGGCATAAAATGTTTTTATTTTGATATTTAAATATTAGTAAATATACGTCTTATATACAGGGTTATTTATTATCTTGCAGGACTATATTCTTTCCTTGATTATGCAATATGGAGATATACGACATCAAAGATTGTATTTTGTTTGTAAAACGTTGAACTATCATTACAGTTAGTCATATCGATAATGAAATATTCATTCCCTTAAATACGAGTCAAATAAAGTAATGAAATCCTTCGAATTTAAATTGGAATTTTACTTAACTTGTATTGAAACAAATGAGTTTTTCGTAAATGATATAAGTTACTGTAATGATAGTTCAACGTTTTGTAAAAAACTAGTCAGAAATATTGAAAAAAAAATGCAAACTTTGATATTACATAACTCCATAACTGTTGAAATTAGGTTATGGCTGCCTGAACATTTTCGACTCATTATCAAGGCAGGAATATAGTCTTGCGAGGTTATTAATGTTTTCCAAATAACCCTGTATAACATACACACCAAAGCCGAGCATAAAATAAATAAATAGCGATGTGATCAAATATATCAAAGGAAGCAAAATTAGTGGTACATAATAGAGTTATGGTGCCAACTCTGATGTTTGGAAGTGAAATCTGAAATTGGAAAAAAATAAAGAAAGTAAACTGAACGCGGTCGCTTAGACGTATATAAGTATGAAATCTTTGTGCGATAGAGTGGAGAATGAACAAGTTAGAAGTGAAAGTATTGCTGACTATAGAATAAAAAAGGATCGCTGTGATGGTTTAATTATGTGGAATGGATGAGTGAGGAAAGAATGGTAAAGAAGATTTAGGAGGCGTCCCCAACTACCTACGAAGCGCGAAAAAAGGCAATTTTTCGTGAATTTTTAAGAAAAGAAAAGAATGAAAAAACCTATTTAAAAAGTGGTATTGATATTATTTCTTCATGAAAGTACATAATTTTTAAAATATTTTTTTTTATGAAAAAATACTCAACATTCGCGGAAAAAAATATTCAACATTGGGTTTTGTCGACTGTTGAAAAAAAAAGGTCCTCCGCGATGACCACTCCCATTTCATCTTTAATCATCCGAATAAAATAAAAACAAAAAGATTATCAAAATTGACACTTTAATTTAGTCTTTGACGTAGGGGTTTTTGAAAGTACCGATTTTTGACAAAATCGCGGACGTGAATGAATTTAGAATAGCGTTTTTTAGGGAAAATTTCGGGTTTTTTAAGCCGATAAAAAAAACTAAGTCACTTAAAAAAATCTACGACAAAGACTAGATAACTATGTATAAAATAACCACTAGAAATTTCCAGTCGATCGGTTCAGTGGTTGCCGAGATATTGTGGTTACCGATTTTCAAAACATTCGAGTTAAACGCGTTTGAAAATTTAGCAATGAACAAATCATCGATTCCGGGTCCATAATATAAGTCGCACACCTTGCTAAGAATTCCCATATTATAGAGCACTTTTCATTAACATAATAGAAACAGGTCTTACGTTTCTATTGTGAAAGAGCCCGACTGGCAGCTAGCTGCGTGAAGCGCGGTGCCGTGCCACGCAGCGCGTAATCAACAAAGAGATGCCACTATTATCAGCTATTACTTTGTTATTTTTTTGAATTTTTACTTGAAATTTTCATCAGACATTCTAAAGACCTAAAGAAAATGCAAAAATTTAAAAAACGATTTTTCGAAATTTCTAGGTAGGTATTCCTCCTTAAGGTAGTAGAAACAGAGGCATTCGATTGTTTGTAGTTTTATTTTTGTTTAGTTAATACTGAACCCTGATGAAGACTCAGTTGTGAGTCGAAACTCGTTGGTTTAAACTCAATTAAGTGGTGTTAAACAAAGAGTTATTTTATTTAAAGATATAATCCTAATTTATCCAATTTGACATTTTCTCCTGACGTCTAATTGACAAGTTGAATCTGCCGAGTAAAATTAATAAATTCGAAATTTAAGTTACTGTAAGTAAGTTTCATAAACCGAACGTAGAGATGTTACACACCAACAAATATCACATAAACATTAAATTTTCTATGGCGGCTTTCTTACCGCAGTTTATTTGAAAATAAATTGGAGGATCCACTGTATCAACACGCCCTCTAAATAAACTTACTGAGTGAATTAAGGGGACTCCAAGTACGTGCCAGCCCAGCCACCTCCACATTAGCTCAATACTCCTTCGGGATTCATTTCGGATCTCGGACCCCTATTAACAGAAGTAAACAAAAGTGACGAAGAGAAAACTCGTGTAGTGAGTGCTCATTTAAGTTAGGTACTCTTGTTATTCATTCAGAAAACAAATGAAGTAACGGCTGGACTATGGTAACTCAATATATGCAGGACAGCTTAGGACTCAGCTCGACAGACTTCAGTCGGTGAGGAATGTTGCGGCGAGGCTTATATTTAAGGCATCAAAGTTCTTGCGGATATCCTCAATGCTGTAGCAGCTACATTGGCTTCGCCTGCCGGAGCGTATAAATTTCAAACTCTCTCTAATGGTGTATAAAAGTCTTCAAAGAAAAGCACCACAATATTTAATAGACCTCTGTATCCCAGACAATATCACTGGAAGAAGGTTCACACTGCGGTCAGCTAAATCGGAGGCACTCTGCAGACTGGTAGTACCAAGGAGACCTGGAGCCACCAAGTTTGCGGAACGTGCTTTCAGCTTTGTGGAATCAGCTGCCTCCAGTGTTGCGATCTATGGAGAACCAGTAACTCTTCAAAAAGAGCCTAAAAACTCATTTTTTCGAGATTTCGTACCTGTAAAGCGCCCTTGAAGAGTTTCTTATGCAAAAACGGCGCTATAGAAATTAACATAAGCATAAAAATAACCTAGGAACGAAAGTAGAGACACTAGAACGTGTGCTTCCCTAATGTATCGGCCAATATGCCAATCTTCCCAAAAACATTAAGATTACAAGTACATTGTTAAAAAATTCCAATTAGAATTGGAAGATTTTTATCATTTTATTTGACTTTAATTAAAGTGAATGAATTTTTCATATAAGATATACACGTCACTGTAATGATAGTTCAACGTTTTGCAAAAAATAAGTCAGAAATATTGAAAAAAAAAAAGCAAACATTGATGTCGCATATCTCCTTAAATATTGATATCAGGTCACGGTTGCTTGAACATTTTCAAATCATAATCAGGGTGAAAATTTGCCTGTAAAGTATTGTGAACTAGCTCTGTGTCACCTTATATATGGGAGTTGGATAACTAATTAAGAACTAATGCGATAAAAAAAAACTTTAAAATTACTGAAACGCAACGAAAATTCTGCAACAGATTTATGATTTATATCAAGGGGCCACTACATTTATATGCTCTAAGTTCCATTAAAAAGTTATCTATGAATATTATTTTATAGTAACTAGTGGGGTACCTCAAGGTTCTCAACCTGGTCCTGTTTTATTTAAACGATTCACAAACGATGTTATTAATATACTAACTGTAACCCGTCTAAAATGTCGGAACATCTGTTGGCGTCTTCGCTAAGCCCTAGTATATACCGACCTCTATCACAGAAGAAGTGAAAACCCCACAACAAAGTGTATATAATTTACGAACGTGAAATAAATAATCAGTTCGACCTATACATCCGCCGTGATAGGACGCTCTCCCGACGACGCTGGATAAGACTTCAGCGAAACGTCGAGATATGCTTCTCAGTGAAATATACGGTTCGAATAAAATATTCGTTTTATTCAACACATAAATATGTCCAACGACCGTAATACAACCTTAAGAGGCCCCAGTACACGATTTTCGTATTTGCTCTAGATTTTGCTAAATTTAACGTAAACTTATTAAATCATTTTGCAAAACCCATAGCAAAACAGGCTTTCAATCAATTTTATTATGATAGATCCATTTACTCTTGAAGCATTTCCTTAAAAAAATATGAACAAATATATTGTTATAACATCAAAAAAATTATAACCACGAAACACTATTTTAGTTTTCATGCAATAGAGTTATCTTTGGTACACTAATCACGTATATTTTCAAATAAAGACCATATATTTTATTTATAAAATGATATAAAGTTTGAAAAAGAAGTGGTGCTATTCAGACATTAATATATTTCGACAACTTGTTAAATATATCGTTTTAAAAAATACAAAAATTAAACGTTCTTTTTCCTACATTGCAGTATCCATAAAACCATCAAAACATCGATTATTTTAATTAAATTTTACATGCGTACTAAGAAAATTTCACTTATTAACTTTCGTTAAATTTATCAAAATCGAGAGCAAATACGAAATTCGTGTACTGGGGCCTCTTAACTCTGTAATAAACTTGTACGTATATTTTTTGGAATGATAATTTCTCGTTATTTATGCTGGGCGCCTGTCAGGACATTGTTAGAAAAGAGCCTCAAATCACCCCCCCCTAAATATTCACGATACGGTCCTGACCAATCGGAGTGATTGACAGCCACGTTTAGTCCTTCTGACGAAGAGATACCGCGAAACATTATTTGATTGGATGTTCGGAAATGTCAAAATGTTCGGCTGTTTTGTTAAATACGACTCTTTTGTGTGGGCAGTGACGGAGATAGGGCGTTGGGCTATTCATCATTCTGAATTCTATGTGATTATAAAATGTGCCCAGGGGCAGACGTTCATTCAAATACAGTCAGATATATTATAGGGGCAACTTTTTTCGATTCTTTTGACGTAAATGCGTCTTTAAAACCAGCAAAGTATATAGGCATGAACCAACTTTATTGGATATGATAGGTCGTAGGCCCTTTAAACAGCAAAAAAATACATTCATATTTAACTGTAAATAGTTTCGGATATTTTATACGAACCGTATGTATTTCCGAGAAGCGAATTTTGACATTTCGTTGAATACTTATTCAATGTCATCAGGAGGACGACCTTTACCTGCGGAGGTGGAGGTCGGACTGATTAGGTGCTGCTTTCTAGGGCGTAAATTGTATGCACTTTGTTGTGGAGTGTTCTCTTCTTCTACAATAGAGGTCGCCAGTGTGCAATATGTACTAGTTATGTCGGCGGATTTTACTGCGACTTCTCTCAAGGGTTGAATCAATGTCGTAAGAACGGGGCGCCAAATACTTGTTAGTTTCTAACTGTCATCTCTATTGAAATTGGGATATTCTCGGAAATACATACGGTTCGTATAAAATATCCGATACTATTTACAGTTAAATATGTATAACGACCGTAATAACAACTTTAACTCTTTAATAAAATACATTTATACCTACTTTCCCATATAAAAAATATCTTCGTCTCTAAGACATCTTTAATATCATGGGTGAAAAACATTAACTGCTTTACCACTATGTGGGTTAAATAATATTTATATACTAGCTGTAACCTGTAAAAATGATGGTACTTCTACATGCCGGTTCCTAAAGAATAAATATTAACTTATTTACAGTCGACACCCATGAAATAGTAATGTGGCGGTACCTGTCCAACCTTATGCCATGTACCTATCGCTGGACCCAGAGTTTTGTTTATATTAAACACAATAAATATAAACAAGCTGAATAAGCTGGGGACACGGGGCACCACATCAGTCAGGCCTCTGCCGTAACATCAAGCAGAACTGTGCCGCGTGAAAATGTCTATTCCTTTATTATTAATTTATTTTCCTTGTACATTTTAAGTTGCTAAAGTTTAAGAAATAAAAACTAACAACAGATCGCTCTTTCATTCAGACCATCACAAACTTTCCCTAAAGTAATAACGACTTTTATCAAAATAAATTACCATTTTTTAAATACTTTTTTTATAATTTTGCTACGTCCTGTATGTATTTTTGACGGGTATTGCAGACTCAGCGATGGCAACATTGCTATCGTTGCCGCCTTGATGGCCCGGGGTTCAAGCCCCATCTCCGGCCGTTTTTTTAGCCGTGAATTCGAACGAAAATTTCGTTTTATTATGTATTATTTTACTACTAAGTTTCGAGAGTAACATATACTCATATCGACAGGTTTATGTATTTATGTTTAAATATACGCAAGAAACTACTATATATAAAGTAACTTAATAAAGCAGTAAATAAACATAGTAGTATTACGAGTCAATGAAAAGTAAATGAGAAAATATTTTCCAACAAAAAACTTGCAAAATAATATAAAATGAAAATCGAAAAATATTTTTGGTACAACCGGTTGTCATTACTGTTAAATAAGCTGTATAACCCATCAGAAATGAAGAACATTAATTATGATTTTCGGCCACCAGTTAAGGCTGTGAGATTAGCGCTATCTAGAGTACCGTAGCGTCTTGATAACGTTAGAGATGGACATTATTAAGTAAAGAATTATGTTTTTTCTTCCTCTTATACACCATTTTTATATTATGTACCTCATTATTATTTTAGTCATCTCGTAGCGTTAGTGACGAACGTTGTTACTTAGGGAATAATACTTTACTTTGAACCTCATTTT
This sequence comes from Agrypnia vestita, assembly GCA_016648135.1. Lineage (NCBI taxonomy): Eukaryota > Metazoa > Arthropoda > Insecta > Trichoptera > Phryganeidae > Agrypnia > Agrypnia vestita. The sequence goes on along the minus strand of JADDOH010002044.1, from coordinate 15,533 downwards.
ATATACCTCATCATTATTATATAGAGAATTATATATTTTGTTTATTGATTTCTACCAATGACATATACGATATAGTAGTGGATGCACTTGTAAGTTTTTAATTTCATTTCACTGAAATATTTAAAAAAATGTAAATATCTAAAAACAAAAATTTAATCCGAGTACCTATTTTATTATAAAAGGAAAAGTGAATGCTTTCATTTTATTTAATAACAATTTCGAAATTATATAAATTCGAAAACGAAATGAGATTAGCTATTGGATAGGATTAGAGCCTCCAAATATTCGTGATTCCAACTATTCGAATATCGAATAGTTAATGATAATATATTCGAATATTCGAATATATTCGTAAAATTTTTAAGAAAGAAATAATTTACTTCGGATGATAAATCCAGATAAATATATTTTATATATTAAAAAAAAACAAAATAATTGTAGATAATTTGTATATATATTTTTTTTTTAAATATATATTATAAAAAACTACAAAGGACGAGTCAGAATTCTCTTGATAACTGACAAAATTTTAGATATGTTTATATTACTTCATATCTCACCTAACGTATAAGTTTTTTAAATTTTTTTTGTATATAACTTCTTGTTTGTCGGCTCAAATATTTATGAAAGCTTAATACTAAAGAATAATAGAAAACCAACTCCAACGTTGACACAATAAAGTGTGTTAGCCAGTTAGTGCTTATTGTAATAAAATCATAAAGATAAGACTTTTTAAAACAGGCAAATGCAAAAGATGTCCGACAATTTACGGTGTTTACATCTTTGATGTCCGACTTCCATATAGCCGATAGCGATACTTCTGGAGAAAAAATCGTTTACCTGAAAATGCTTGCATATGACTTCCAGGGTTCGTAAGCCTTTGTTTCGTTTAGAAAAATATTAAAAATCTTATAATATAAATATGAGCGAATACTTAAAAACTGGCGAATATATTCGAGGTTCGAATATTCGGATTGGAGGCTCTAGATAGGATACGGATAGACGGACGGATATCGAAAAAATATTATTGGACTAACTGTAACCCGTCAAAAATGACGGGTTATAGCTACAGGTATGTCGGCTCGCAAGAAATATAAAAAAGAAAAAAAATACAATAAAGAAGGAAAAAAAGAAAAAGAAAAATTTTACTGTAAAGGACGATTCACGGACGGACGGACAGATAGACAATTTAACGGTGCGAAATTTATCACAAACATTTTATACGACATTGCGTATCTCCCTTTCCAAAGTACAATTTATGCCAGCACTAAACAGTGATAGACAGAGTTAATTCGTGGGTTCATTAATAAAGTAACATCCCATCAGAAGCTAATGGTTTTCGCTTTCGCCAGATTGAAATTAATCGCACACATTAAGGGTGCTGAGGTTTCTATCACGACACATTAATCTGCGTTAACCCTGATGTGACTGCGGATACAAGGCGCCATCTACCGACTGCGACGGGCAACAGTATACCGGCCGAGACGAGACGGAATGCAGATTGATGCATCTTTCTGGTTCGCATTTTTGCTGCGTCAGATGAAGGAGCTAGGGGTTAATATAACCCGGCATTGTGATCCAAGACCAAAACACCGGTAGTGTAGGACAAAAAACGGCATTTAGATCATCACCACCAGCTAACGAGAGTATCATAAATCACACTGGTAATTTTTGGTTTCATTTTACCTAGCTTGCCTAAGAGTTTTAAATAGATGGCACGGATATGGCCTTTAGAGAAAAAACGAGAGAGACTTACAGTTGTCGCATATGATGTGTAACATTTGACATCTCACAATTAAACATATCAATAGAGCAGCGACAGAAATTGGGCTCAAAATTAAAAAAAAAACTAATACCTATATGTTTAATAATGAGTAAATACACGCATTTTTATCTAGAAATGTGTTTGGCCAATTATCTGTTTTTATAGTACGCCGTCATACATATTTTATGAAAACTTTGAGTAAATATTTAAAAATAATCACATAAATCACATAAAAGTATTTATTGGATAGTTTCGAAGATATAAGTCAAAATATATCAATGTTACAAAATCCACACGCTTGACATCAGCCACGCAGCATATATACAAAATCAGAGGCGTCAGCTGTCGGAAGTGTGCGTCTTCGCTGTGATGGCACTTGCTGGATACTGATTTGTTTATAAACTCCGCGAGCGCTGATTGGTCAAGTGAAATTGCGCGCGTCTTATTTTCTGCTACGCATTTTCGTCCATTTTCACAAAATCACTGCCATAGATTGCAGGCAGGAAGCGAGAGAAAAGATGTTACACATCAAAAAATGTCAATCTGGCGACGTAGCAGTAGGACCGATATGGGGGTTTTCGCTCATAAAATAGACCTGGGAATGCAGTGGGTCTCCATTCACTCTATCCGTTTCAAAAATGGCGCCTATTTTTGTTTTAATGTGCTCGCCGTTTTTCGCATTTTCAGGCATCAATAATTTTCTAAATTACTCAGCACTGGGTCATTCCAGGCTTTTCAAATAATCTGCGTTATGTTCAAGACTTTCTGGTCTACAAATTAATTAATGTTTATTTATTTGCCTTATATGTTTTTATTCGTGTATGCTTTGCACCCAAAGTTATTGAACGCGAATGAAAGATATTTGATTTTTGAAGGATAATTTTATTTAATAGGAGTATACTTAGTTTATACAAAATATCAATTGTGAGTAGCTTACCAATTAAAAATTAGACTTTTTTTAAATTTTTCACCTGCTCTAGCGTCCATAAGTCACATGGTCTGATCAAGGGGAGGTTAGGTAGAATGCTATGCTGGGCTACGCAAGAGGGGGGGGGGGGGGTCAGGGTTGAGGTACGTAATTGTTTCATTTATTTTTTCTGCCATAATTAAAGCGATAGAAAATATGACCAATAAATGTGTGGTAAGAGAATGCAGCACTAAATGTCTTCTGGAATTAATAGGAAAAAATTAAGTTCCACTCGGGGAGGAGGGTAACAGCAAGTGCCACTTTGGTGTACAATGGGGGAGGGAGGGGTTAAGAGTTAAAAATGGAACCACGTGATTTATGGATGCTCCCTCATCCCTGTTAAGGGACCAGATAAAAATCTGAATACACAATAGATCTATTTAGTATCTAACGACAGTATTACTTTTGACTTTGAGATTTGACTCAAAGTAGGTATAAAAAATTGTGAATTCGAAGTGAATGAAATGAAAGGGCAAAAAATGCTTGAATTCCACATCCAGCAGAAGTAGGCGTAAGGTGATATTCTATTATTTCTAAGGCATTTTTAACTAAAAAAAAAACTAGCACTTCCGTCCGTCCGTCTGTCTGTCTGACCCCGTAACTTCGTGTAACGGTCGTAACTTTTTATAGAAATTTTTACTCCGTTTATTTTTTTTGCGTCTTTTTTTTGCGTTTGCGTCTGCTTGCTTGACGAAAAAACTTTGGATCGATTTTTAACCCTTTTCCCGTGATCCAAACGAGATGAAACTTTGTAAGTAGATTCATGGCGACGATCAAAAAGATCAATCAAATTTTCATTAAAAAAAAAAAAAAATTTTGGAATGTTCAAATTTTTAATGGTTTTTTCATACAACTTACTAAGTTGTATGAAAATATTTCAACGCGTCTGGTAGACACGGAACCTGATTATAGTGTAATTTTGGATTTTTGGAAATTTTATATTACTCCCTTTCGTAACGTCGCTCGACCGAAGCCCAACGCGTAGGTTAAGCGCCAAACCAATTTCCACCAGTAAATGAGAAAGGGAGTATAATAAAAACTTAGTTTTTATGGGTTATTTTTTTCGATTTTTTTTTTTGATTTAAAAAAAAATAATAAATACTTTTCCTTAGGAACCGATACGTAAAAATCCCGACATTTTTAACGGGTTACAGCCAGTTATAAATAAGCACGTAAACTTCCTTTTATATATAATTTTTGATTATTTCAGTTATCACTTTAGGGTCAGTTAAATTTTTTCGTTCAACACACTAGAGGGTAGAACCATCCAATACTTTTCAAATCGCATCACCACCGGCGAATCAATTTTCTTTGTTTGTCGATTTTGTCACCGACAAGTACCCGCCGGAAATTTAATTAACCCGCGGAAATGCTGGCGGCGGCTGCTCGCTCAGTGACGAGGGATGTTGCCAAATGATTTGATTAATTATTTGGTATCGAGCTCGTACGGATCAAATTCTCCCAACACAATATCGTTCAGTGGCGAATGTGGATTGTACAGCTTGTGATTTCAGCACGGTTATCTAACTGCGACGCGCTATTCAATCCTGGGCTGTGTGAAATGCTCTTTATAATTGAAAATACATCGCGCTTTATCCGCTCCCATTGTGATTAATATTTTCCACAGTTAATTTTGTTGGTTGAGCAACTTTGTAGATTGACACATTTAAAAAAATTTGATTTTATTATTTATTTCTTCTTCTTCTTTTAGTGTCATGTCAGGTCCCCCCAACGTTGACTATCACCCGAGAGAAAGCGTCCCTGTCCTGGGCAGTACGAAACAGCTCTCCAACACTTCTTATGCCCGTCCAGTCGCGTATATTGCGGAGCCAGGAAAGTTGTCTCCTTCCAACACCTCTACGACCCTCTATCTTGCCCATAAGAATCAGGTGGAGCAATTCATATTTTTCTCCTCTGAGCACATGACCCAAATACGATACCTTTCGAATTTTGATATTTGTCAGCCACTCTCTATTCACTCTATTTATTTCACTCACATTATTTATTTACATCTACTTATTCGTTGACTCTTAAAAGACTATGCTAAAAAATACCTTCGGGAACGGTGGTGTAACGCAGTTTTTCATGATTTAAAATCGACATAGTTTTTAATATATGGTAAAAAATATATTTTTTCAATACAGATAAGACTTCTTAAAGATCCCTTTATATGATTATGTAAGGTAAATATACATGTTTGCATTATTTTAGTAAATTATCAGAAAATGATGGCGTATTGAATTTGCGTGCGCTCACGCCGACGTATCATTACCAGCTAAATTCAACGAGGCGGTCTTCCATCGGCAACCGCCATCTCTGTTCTACATGAAATGTGTGGTATCTATCTCAAATTTAGAATCCTGTCAATTCCGATATACCAAAAATTGAGGGAAAGAGAGAGCTTTTGGACAATCCCCTGCAAGATGGTTAGGTTAGGTTAGGTTGAAAGAATCCTGTCAATGATGCTGATCCTATCAATTCCAATATTTGGTATATTGGTCATTAACACTGAAATAGACATTGTGTAGGAAAATTTCCATTCTCAACGCATCTTGCAGAGAAGTAGGCAATTAACGTTAATTGGTATCAGCACACAGATTTTACTTTCTCTCCGGTAACCAATATAGTATTTACTCCCTATTCCGCTTCCACCGCGTGATTTCAAACACTAACTTACCCTTCGTAACATGCTTCAAGAAATACAGCATTAACTGTTACCTTTAAGATCCTTATGGCCAGCCTACACTTAATCTTATTCATCTCTGCGACCTACACGAATACAGAGAAGCAAACTGACTTGAAGGCAGATTACCATTCCCATCTAATCCTTTTGAAAGCTCAATCACTCACCCTTATTAAATCAAAAGGGCATTCGTCTACCCAATGCACACTTCAGCAATTAAATTGAGGGAGGGCGACAGAGACGTAGGAAATTACGTAAGCGAAATAAAACAACATGTTTGCAGATTTTTTTAAAAGCATAGCATAACATTTAAGTGCCTCTGTGTCTGATTATTATATACCGAATTTAGAGTTATCCAATCTAATAAATATGTGGTGAGCCAGACCTGCTTGGACTCTAGCCCCTTTAGCGTGTCAGATGGACTAATCGCGCTCGAGGAATACCACCCAACGAGAAGCCCAAGGCGCCGGCAAAGTAATTCTCTCATCGACTGGCACCCGCGATACCACGCTCAAACTCGCGCTCCGTATATTGTTGTATAACGCATTCTCCAATATATAAAGTTTTGTGACTTCAATAAATCAACGAGTTAATTGTGAGTACTTCTTTCTATTCATCCTCTATCACATCCCGCTTAGCCTTGTCATGCATATTTCACACACACGCCTTCAGCGTTCACTCAACCTGCAATCAGACTGATTGTGCATTTTGGCAGAGGTGCACAGCTTCACTGTTTCTTTCGCGAATACACGCACATTAACATCTAAAACAAATTAACTGCCAAAAATATATTAAATGTTCATATTAATCAAGGTGATATTTTAGTTCTAATTAAACAACTGGATCACAACAAAAGTGCTGGATCAGACAGGATACCACCAATACTCCTGATAAATTGTGTTAAACATCTCTCCTATCCGCTATATCTCTTATTTAACTTATCTATTCTGATGTCTGGAAAAGTAGCTTTCTGACGCCAATTTTCAAAATGGGTGTTGAAAGTGATATCAAAAACTATAGACCTATTTGTATTCAATATTCAATATCAAAACTTTTACTGAATAAGATAATGTACTAAATGAAACCCGATATATCCAACATGAATTTTTCTCAGGTAAGTCAACAGCTACTAACTTATTACTGTATGAAAATTACATATCCAATGAACTGGGAAAGGGAAACCAGGTAGACTCAATCTATGCAGATTTCTCTATAGCATTTGATAAAGTATCACATCGTAAATTGATAGATAAACTCCAGAGGTACCAAATACACATTGTGGGAGCGGCCTTCTCATAATTACTACGTCCGAAATTGAACTACGGTGGCAGATATACTGAAATCTCACCAAAGTTTCAAAAGGTCGATTCTGCGCCTCGCCTCATCTATTCATCTCCTATCCGAGCCTGGCTCCACAGGACTAAATTAAACAAGTCAAAGACGTCAATGCGGTTGGATCATTGTTCTATTCGCTCTCATCTTATTAAAATTCATGTCTTCGAGTCCTAACCTAACCTAACTTGTGGATACCAACAGCAGGAGAGCATTTATTTTTAACTGTCCTATAAAGGAAGGTTCGAAGGAAGCAAACACTTGGTGGTGAGACATTATAATTAAATAAATAAAACTAACTTAATTAAACACCACTTATATTTATTTTCGAATCCAACCACGTTTCGCTACGAAATATTACTATTAATAGTAATATTCCCTGCAAAATCCCACCCCCTACCCCCAATATTGGCACTCCGTCCTTTCACCTTTCACACTAGTATATAAGCACATCATTTTTGAATGTTTAAGCAGTTAAGATTCTCCCTGAAGAAGCTACGGTCGTAGCGAAACCTGGTTGGATTTGAAAATAAATATAAGTGTTGTTTAACTAAGTTAGTTTTATTTATTTGATTGTCCTATAAATGTTCATACACCGTGTGTCTTTCGTTAAAATCGAACATTGAATTAAGCAATTATGATTTGAAAAACTTATATTTGTTATTTTCTGAATGTTAACTCCATCTAGCTGTGATGGATAGAGGAACACTCTTCTGCCTATCTCTGGCAATGTCTTGTCAATTTTTCCCTTATTTTTACAGTGCCGAATAGTGATTAGCAGTAAAAGGTACCATTTTTTGTGGATGACACGCCATTAATTTATTTAAAAAACACTAAAACAGTAATCAATACCTCCTAAAATGCATTATATACAAAAATCCTTCCATTGTCTTAATAAAAAATCATTTATTTTGACGACTGCATTAATGTAATAGTTTTCGGATAGCGTCCAATTTGTGAATAGAGGAATTCAAGAAAAGAGGAACTCACCTGTTGTATGTTTCCATAGCTGCTGTGTCTCTGCTTCGGGGCAACTGACAGGGTTCTGGAGTGGCGGAAGAGAGACTCCTGCTCATCCCGGTTCATGTCTGGGGGCCCCCGGCGGCTTCGGGGCCCGCTTCAGTCCCTCCGGGGCCCCGCTGTGTCGCTCTCCATCGTCGCCTCACCGATGGCGGGCCCCAATTTGGCGCGCCTCTCCTCGCTGGAGCTAATTGATGCTTTTCAACACGTGATTGTGACAAATGAGAATCATGAACTGGGTTGTCAGGTCAGGTTAGGTTAGGTTAGGTTAGGTTAGGAAAAAGGACGCATGTGAGAGGAGTCATAATGGAAAGAAGGCAAAATGAGTAATTTATTTTACAGAATTATTTGTTATTATTTTTTTGTTTGTTTAGATTTGTCACTTGTCAAATATTATTCCACGACCATTTATTACGCGACACTTGAAGGGTTGAAGGAACTATAATTATTTATCATGTATGATTGTATTGACGCCGAACATGTTTTCGTTTTCACGTATATGGAAGCACTTTTATTTATTTCCCTTATCTACACACACATTTATCTATTTGTCAAACACAAAATACACATTTTTAAAAATATTTATCGAACCATTAATCATGCTTGATATGTTACGACATATCCAATATTCGTTCACGATTTTGTGCTTTATTTTTATACAATTGTTAGAAAAACACTTTTTTTACGAACGACACTTATATTGCTTGAGGTTTATACATTGTTGGAAATATTGCTATTGGAAAAAGATAACTCGGTTAAAATAATATATTTAAATGAATTTTATTGGTTTTAATTTTTTTTTTTCATTAATTTGAAGGCTGGACATTCATTTTGTAGGTTTGAAATTCAAGGTTTTCCGTGATTTGATCGCGCTTTTTCAAGACGAGTCTTACAGATAATCTTAATCCAATATCATGTAAACATTCCTGTTCGTTATTTTTGACGTAAATATTGCTTGAGTGAAAGGTTGTAATAGAAAGAGACCACGATATAATTATTGTCGATATCTAGGAACCAGCAATTAATATATACGGATATACCCAAGGACGGCCGATCGGCTCATGTTAAAATGTTTTTATTTTTACTTTATTTTGACTTTCGAGTGTTTCAGTCGAATACTGATATAAATGAATAATAAAAACCCATATTTTTTGTAAATAGGCCAAAAATACTTGAATGTGCCGCCTTAATTGATATTCAAAGATCAACTCTCATTCATTCAAAAATTTTCTTAAAAAACGATCAAAACATTCGTGAAAAGAATCTTCCAGCTGACATAATCTGACAGCTGATGAGAATTCAATAAGGTGTCGTTGGCTCTGGTGTCGCATGTCCGCTACATGCTGCGCAACTTCCGTTACAGTAAAAAAATACCCTGAATGCGCCAAAACAAGTATAACTTCAATTAAATATCTTACGGATAGACAAACAACGAAGTTATTTTTACTGGGATGATTAATATATTGTAACGAGGCTAAGAAGAATCACGCACTCGTGTCAAGTGACAGTTGTTTAGAATGATCACAACATTATCGAAGATTCCAGAACGGCCTAGCGCAATCTATAGCTTTCGAGAAGCATCGAGAAACATAAAAGCCTGGAAGCCGCGAGAAAGTTCTCCTAAATGCTAGGAACGTCTAGAGGGTTGGATATCAGCATTGGCCAGATATAAATAAGATGCGCCCTGGAAAAGAGTTGTTGATGTAATGAAATAAACCGGAGAGTATAATGCGTGCGGAAATTGGATGGAATGTTTTAGTGAATAGTGAATAAAGCGTTAAAGCAATTATAAAGTGTCTATTTACGGGTGATAAATTTACGAAATATTTTAATTTAAATAAAAGCGTTAAGTTGAATAGTGTTAAGTGACTTTGTACGTTTGATTAATTAATTAATCAGTATTTAATAAATTTGAATTAAATTCCAGCGTTTTCATTCGTTCCTCCCGCAGCCACGACACGTGGCGATATGTAATTAGATAGATAGATAGATAGATAGATAGATAGATAGATAGATATATTTATTTCACATTCATAGGTGACAAATTTTTATAGTGTTTACAAAATTATATAGCCATGTCTCATTGTTGCTGAGAGTCTTGGCAGCAAAGTAAACACTACATTTGATGCCCTGCCTGCTACACTAGTAGTTTACTGTATTATAGCAGACAGTGCTCTTCCAGTAGGTACAGTATATGTGCAAGAATATTTATTATTCATATAAAGTAGTTATTGTATGAATAAATTTTATTTATTTATCTTAATAATTTAGTTCCACACATAATGTTTTGTGGGCTAATACATGATTTCACTTGGACATGTTGCATTCCATCTTAGTGCCAATAAAGAATAAGTAATAATAATAATTAATTATTAATAAATTTAATAATGGTGTTAATTCTGTATTATGGACAGAAAAAAATAATGTGAATTAAAGAGTGAAAAAAAGAAAATAAATAAAAGTAGTTGAACGGATTAAAGTAAATGTTCATATAGGTAATAGTATTTATATAACTAATTTAATTAATTTTAAATTATTGTCTATTCGACTTTAAAGTCGAAAAAGTGCAAAGTTAAGTTTACAGCACAGAAAAGCGCGTTTCATTTTCAGAACTATATGGAAAAGGTAAAAATGTGATGTGAACAAAAATATTGTAGTTTCAAAGCAGGACTTTAAGATAGCCTTCCATCTTGTGTGTGTGTGTTAAAGACTGCAATTAGAGACTTTGGTTCATCAGGGACGTATTCACACGTGGATATTTTTACTGTCGCCAGAAATACAGTGGAAACATCATGATGCGACGAAATGGGGTGAGGCAAGGAAAGCGATTTGATACCCTTAGTATTTAAAGAATTGTTTAAGGGTTGAATTTATTCTACCAAATGTTTTATTATTGCAATCAGACAATATTGGATTTTGGTCTGTCATTATTCCTATTTTTTACGTTTTTTTATACGAAAACGAGACACAATCGTTTATACAGTTATTTTTACTCTAATAATTATGATTATAATTAATATATAGATGATTATGATAATGAAGAAGAATAGGTCTGGGCTGGACAGCATTTGGTAAATTGAAACACTTGTTTGAAAATAAAGAAATCACAGTATGCCTGAAAAGAAAAATGTTCGATACATGTATCCTACCGATGTTGACATATTATGACCTAGAAACAGAAACACTAACAGAAAAAAGCATACACAAATTAAAGTATACACAGCGGGCCATGGGCCTCGAAAAACCTTCGATACAAAATCAGAAATGAAGAAATAAGACGCCGAACAAAAGTTGCCGATATTATGGACCGTATTGCGAAACTAAAATGGCAGTGGGCTGGCATATGGCTTGGCAGGAGGATACTAGATGGGCACCCAGAATCCTACAGTGGAGGCCCTGGACGAAAAATGGAAGCGTCGGAAGATCTCCCAAAAGGTGGTCTAGGGACATAGTCCAGCAAGCAGGAAGTACCTGGATGCGAAAGGGGAGAAACAGAGATGAGTGCAAGAAAATGGAAGAGGCCTACATCCAGCAGTGGAACGAAAAAGGCTGAGGGAGAAAGAAGAAGAAGTTTCATTTTGTATTTACCAACATATATCAAAACGAATGTATTTTTTTAGTTGAGCGTAAATGTCACGGTGGTCCTTGAGTTTCTCAAAAATTTTCCTCCATCGATCTCCATAACGAATCCATTTCATTTCAGTAATTGAAAACATTTTTCATAATAAGCGAATAGACACATCATAAAACCAGTAAAAAGAATAAGGAAATGTATCTACATATTCGTTAGACTAAGGAATATTTTGAGTACAAAAATTATTAAAAATGTATATTGCGCTATTATTCATTCTCTGCTCATATACGGCGTTATCGGATGGGGAGGTTCTTATAAAAAAAATCGAAACTCAGTAAAAATATCACAAAGGATATGAAAAAAAAATCTACCTTTTCAACAAAAGATCTTTTTAAATTGTTTCCAGTACCAAACGAGGATGATATTTTCAAGCAAGTTTCTATATTTAAAATATGCAAAGAAAAGACCTTACAGAAAACCAGGAATACTTCAAGCTTATGAGAAATGGAAACCAATTCATAATGCCTAAATTTAAAACAACCCAAATGCATAACCATTATATTTATAAAGCCATTAACTACTACAATAATTTACTTATCGAGATACGATGCATCAGTAACCTTTCAGAGCAAATAAAAAAATTAAACTTAAATTCATGAATCATTTTAACCTATAGCTTTTTTCAAAATACTTCAATACTTCATTATCAAATTACCTTTTATTACCGTATCTATTTTTAAATGACTCGCATATGTACCTATATACAAAATAAGAAGTGAGGCTCCCTCATCAGACTCAAGATCTTCTCTTCACTTATGAGGTCTACATGACTACTAAGTATTAAAGAAATGTCAATTTGATATGTAAATATATAAGAATTGTATAAGCACGATATATTAAATAAAATATAATAAAAATTATATAGTAATATGAATTATACTTCTGGGCAAATGTACTCTCCGTGTGTCTATAGTTTTGCACATAAAACTACGTGGATAGAATAAAATATAATGAAAAATATTTTCATAATACCCACGAAAATAATGAATATTCACCCGGTGGAATTTTCATAGTCGCGAGGCAGCGTAACTGCTTGTGCAAAGGTTGTCAACAATTGAACAAAGTTTTCTCATTTTAGCTGTGCATTGAAATATAAGCGGCGTCCCTCAAGGTAGTGTTTTGGGACCAATTTTATTTCTTACTTATATAAATGAAATTTCCAAACTTCCCATCAAAGCAATCATAATTAGTTTTGCTGACGATACCGCCTTATTATTCCACGAAAGTTACTGGATGGGCATACACAAAGAGGCTGAAAATGGACTCACGTTACTTCAAAACTGGCTCGGATGAACTCGCTTACGCTTAACATAAGTAAAACCAAATATATAGCTTTTTCAATAAACTCAAGAGGACAACCTGGTAAAGAATACACTCTTAAATTACATGAATGCAAAAACCAACAACAATACAACAATGCCGCACCGTATCGAAGGAAAAAACATCAAATATCTTGGAGTGGAAATAGATGAAAACCTTCGATGGAACTCTCACATTAATGGAATTGTTAAAAAGTTCACAAAACTTATATATTTCTTCAAAAACAATAAGAAATATACTATCTAAGAAAGATATAAAAAAGTTTACTTTGCCTCATGTCATTCTCGGATTGAGTACGAAATCTTAGCATGGGGATCTACCACAATAAATTATATCAACCATTTAAATATATCGCTAAAGAGCATTATAAAAAAATAACCCACAAAAACCAAGTTTTAACAATACTTCCTTTCTCATTTTCGGGTTTCGTGTCTACCAGATGCGTCGGAGTATTTTTATATATACTTACTGAGTTGTATGAAAACACCATTAAAAATTTGAAAAATCCAGAATTATACTATAATTATTTTTTTTTTTTAACGAAAATTTGATAAATCTTCTTGATCATCGCCACGAGTCTGCTTGCAAAGTTTCAGCACGATTGGATCACGGGAAAAGGGTTAAAAATCGATCCAAAGTTTTTTAGTCAGACAAGCAAGCAATCAGACGCCATGAGTTAAAAGAAAGGGAGTAAAAACAATTTTAAAACTTCGTATCAGAATGCCCTCAAAAGAGACTTTTAAATGTTTTTACGTGCCAAAAATAACACAAATATATGCCAAGAGCATTCTCTTACAACAATTTAAAGACAAAACAAAACAATAGAACCCCGGCATATAACACGAGAGGCAGTAAAATGGTAAATAGAAATATACCAACGTTCAACACAACGTTTGACCAAAGAAGCCATATCTATTTTGCAATAAAACTGTACAACATCCTTCCTCCAACCTTCAAAAACATTGAAAAGATTGACGAGTTTAAAAAAAGAAGTATGGCTAAATCAAGTTGATGCAGATAAATTAAAAGGAGTATTAAAAATAACGTAGAAATTTAAAACAAATAGATATAAACTAGCCCGCCTCAGCACAGGAACCCCTAGTGAGGAGGACTAAGAACACAAATATCAACAACAACATTGTACATACATTCTATTATATACTAACTAACTTACCATCACGCCGTTTCCCCGTGGGGGTAGGCAGAGAGGATAGAGCGCCATACTCTTCTGTCCTGACATACAACTTTCGCTTCGTCTACATTCATACATCTTCGCATGCAAACTCGACGGTTGTTCAGGCTTTTAACAGGACCATCTTCCAGTATCTGGTTAATCTGGTCATGCCACTTTTTCCGTGGTCGCCTATTTTTCTCTTTCTGGCGCCGTCAACACTTGCATCATATATCTTTCTTACCATTCTTTCCTCATTCATTCGCTCAACATGCCCAAACCACCTGAGCGACCCTATTTTTATTCTATGTATTATGCTACGACCAGCTTTATGTTCATTCCTAATATCTTCATTCTTTACTCTTTCATACATTGATTTACCACACATACGTCTAAGGGACCTCATCTCCACTGCATTCAATCTACTTTCGTTCCTCTTCTGCCAGCTCCAGGCTTCACTTCACCGTCGGTACCAGAACTCCATTATGTACCGCTAGTTTTGCCTCGGTAGACATATTTCTATTAGAGATTATTGCATTCAAAGCACCGTTCACCCTATTATATTAATATGTTAAATTGTATCTGAATAGAACCTAATAAAAAAATGAAAAATAAGTCCAATAGCGTATAACGAAAATAAATAGACGAGGTTATTTAATGGTTAATTTTCTCCTCTTATCAGAAAAGCATCCAATGAAAGTTTCAATAAGTTATTTAATATATAAAAGATGGAACATTAGATAGATTTTATTCTAAGGGTTTCCGATAATGAGGTTCTAGTTGGGTTTTACCCCGAGGTTATCAAGGCGTAATGCCTTAACAAGAAAGGCTAACAGCGATACCTATCGCAGGTAGCTTAAAAAATAAAATCTCTATTATATAATCCAAAGTTTTGAAGTTATACAGAGATAGATAGATGCGGCGTGAGGCACGACTCATTTCTGAGTGATATATAACTAAAAGTTATTCTTTTAAACGACGAAATCAAGTTTAAAAAAGGTGTTTCGGTGGAAAATTGTAAAAAAACTAGCAATATCCCCCTAAAAGGGTGTTTTTAAGATGGATATAAAAAACCGTTTCTAAACGAACCCATAAAATCAAAGTTTTTATTATACTCCCTTCCTCATTGAATCAGGTTTCGTGCCTATCGCCTACCGGGGTCATTACTCATTTGTAGTGATTCCAATTTGAAAAAAAACATTAAAATTTAGAAAAATCTATAATTATTAAATATTTTTAAACGAAAATTTGTTAGATCATTTTTATCGTCGCCACGAGTCTGCCTGCAAAGTTTCAACTCGATTGTATCATGGGAAAAGGGTTAAAAATCGATCCGAAGTTTTTCCGGCAGATAAACCGCAGACGCTACGAGTTAAAAGAAAGGGAGTAAATACCTGTCATTACTCAATAAAATTTCTCTGAAATCTATGAAACCTACATCTTATTAGAAATACAGTTTTAAAAATAATTACCACATCAGTTTTTCTTTTGAATACGTTTTATATTAAAAATAAATATTAGGTCCATACATATGAAATTGGCGTTTTGCCGTACTGTCAAATTTGATCTCAAATATCTTCTCTTTGGTTAGGAATTCGAAATCCAAATTTATACAGTTATTTACTCATGTATTTGTGTTTT
>JADDOH010002043.1:0-102845 GCA_016648135.1 Agrypnia vestita | reverse complement strand
CTTTTTCCAATTGAAGCCCGTTGACACCTGCTCGATTACTCTAACCAGTTGCTGTGTCGTACTGTGCCTCAGTCTGAACCCGAACTGGTCGTCCGGGAGAATATTTTTTGTGTGTGTGTATGCTACCAGGCGAGTCAGGATAATTTTTTCAAGTAATTTACTGATGGTCGAAAGGAGACTGATGGGGCGGTAATTTATAGGGTTGGTGGGATCTTTATTCGGTTTTGTAAAAGGGAGGACATTTGCAATTTTCCAGTGCTCCGGAAAAATTCCGAGGAGCAGGCATCCGTTAAAAATTTTTGTGAGTACTACTATGGCTCGCTGTGGTAGATGTTTGAGAAGTATATTATTTATGCCGTCCAAGCCCGGGGCTTTGAACGGTTTAAGTCTTTTTATGATACGTTTGATTTCTGAGGGGGTGGTGAATTTAATTTCATCTTCGGTGGGCGGGGCCGCACCGAATTCCCGAAGCGTGTCGGACACTAGTTTTTCAGTGTCGGGATCGCCGATCCCTTGTGTCACCTTGTATGTGCTTTCAAAGCCGTCCGCCAAGGCGTCGGCTTTTTCTACATTAGAAAGTGCAGGCTGTGAGCACCCCGGTTTGATGAGTGGTGGAATGACTGTTTTCGCGCGCCTCAAAGCTCTGGTCATTCTCCATAGGGAGTTATCACCAGGCTCGAGTTTTTCCAATTTTTGTTCCCAGAAATCATTACGCAGTTGTTTGATTTGAATTTTAATTTCTCGCTGTAGTGAGTTGGTAAGAGTTTTGTAGTGTCTATCGCGAGTGCAATGATAGTGTCGGCGTGCATTATTTTTGTCTGTGATGAGTTTTTTTATTTCAGGTGTGAGTGGTGTAGTGTACGGCTGGACTACTTTAGCCGGAATAATTGTGTCACGAGCTCCTTGAATAATTGCAGTCAGTAAATCTATTGCATCGGCAATCTCGTGAGGGTGGTTGTAGGCATTTGTGGATAAATAAATGTAGTGATTTATGAATTCTTTATAGGTTGACCAATCGGCGTCCTTGTAGTTGTATTGTAATCGGGGCTCCCTCTTCGCCGCACCATCCACCCGAAAGTAAATCGGGAGGTGATCCGACGAGAGGTCGTCCCCGGTGATAGGTTCCGACAGAAAGGATGCGTTTTTGGTCAAAACTATATCGAGTGTGCTTGGAAATTTACATTGTGAATAGAACGTTGGTTTGTCCGGGGCGAGGACGGCATAATCACGTGTCTCCATATGGGTGTATAGTTTTTTGCCATTTGGATTCGATCGCTGACAGTTCCAATGTGAATGTTTTGCATTGAAGTCGCCGGCTATGACCACTGTAGGGCCGATAGCCATGAGTGTATCAATGTCAGCGGTCGAAATGGCATGTGAGTTGTATGCGGCGATCATTATGTGGTCTCGGCCACCTATGTTTAATTTAATAATTGTGGCTTCAATTGATTTTAAAGGTGGTGTAGGTAACCGCGTATGCGGTATAATGCTTTTAATTAAAATTGCCGTTCCCCCGGCGGGACCGAGTTCGCGATCATTTCGGTATACATCAAAGCCAGGGACTTTGAAGGGTGGTTTGTTAGGTTTTAACCACGTTTCCGAAAGTAGCACAATATCGACATCAGCCTGGTTGAGGCTGGTCACCAGCTCATCGACCTTATCACGGACACTGCGAACGTTCCACGCGATAATATGTACACCCGAATTTACAACCGCCATTGTTGGTTAAAAATATTAATACGCAGCGCCGCTGGGGCGCTCGAGAGCATCCATGAGTTCGAGACAAATCATCGCGCGCGAGATTTTATCACTGCATTGGTTGAAACGATCGCGTGAGTTTAACATGAGTCGCATTAACATCGCGAACTCATTGAGGTCCGAGCCCCCAGCCGCGCTGGTAGAACCGATCGGTGGCGATGTATGGAGCTCCGGGCGCGTCGGTCGCGGCCCGGAGGATACTTGCTTATTTAATGGATTAGTGGCAGCGGGAGCATCGTTCGAACCCTGAACGACGCTCGACCACTGCCTTCCCTCGATGACAGGTGCAGGCTGCCTCATGGTCATCTGAGGGCGTGCTGAGCTGGGCTGCTGTGCGGTAGGACGGGGCGGTGGGAGACGCGGTTGGATTTTCGCGACGTACGCGACGCGTTTAGGGCACATTCGGTAGTTTGCCGGGTGGTCACCCTGGCAATTGCAGCATGCGGCTGGCTCATCGCGTGTCTTTTTTGGGCAGTCCGCCGTCGCGTGCTGCTGCAGGCACTTGATGCATCTCGGTGCATGGTTGCAGTTACGCGAACTGTGTCCGAAACTTTGGCAGGAATAGCACTGTGTTCCGTGCTGTAGAAAGTTTGATTTGTACTTCTGGAGGGTGACCCTGCAGTAGCATACGACGATGACCTGCGTGCGGAGTTTGCCCATGTCGACCTCCTGCCCGAAGTAGGCAAGGTATAGCGGGTATTCCGATTTTGGAGTAGTCATTTTGACTACTCTGGTTGCGGGGAAGCCTTGAAGTGCCAGGTCCTCTTCGATTTCCTGGACTTCAATCAGGGGCAGGCCTCGGATGACCGTGCGCTTCATGCGCTCGGCATCCGGAGTAAATGAATGGAATCCCGTGATTCCATCATTTTTCAGGCCGATAATCAGCGCCTTTTGATCATCAAGATGCTGGGTTTGGACGGCCGCGGTGCCGCCCTTGGTGTATTTAAAATTGAACGCCCCTTTGACGTGTTTTTTGATTGCCGTATGCAATTGGAGGTGCGTCATGTCTTTTGTAGGCATGATAACCGGCGGTACTCGGGACGAGCGCGGCGTATTTCTTGGTGTCGGGTCACGGCGAGTGGGAACGAATTCGTCTAGTTCCTCGGGGAGGGCGGAGAATTGATTGGTGGTTGGAGTGGGTGATGCTGGGTTTGGGCGAGTCCGCTTCGCGGACTGCCTGGGAGTTTGCCACGATGTGGTGACAGAGATGACCGGAGTTTTTAGCGGAGGAAATTCGGTTGGAGTCGCGATGTTGTTGTTGGCGGCGGTTGTGTCCATTGACTGGGCGGCGGCGTTTGCGGATTGCGCAACGACGTGATGTTGTTTCGTAAAAAGATTCAGTTCGTATGGAGTGCAGTTACGGTATGACCCGTCGGGTTCCTGCATCTGCGGTACAAATAGCGAAGCCATGTTAATTTCTAAAAGTTTCGCGAGTTTAGTGCTAATGATCGGGGGGGCCGTTATTACACGGTCCGGGCGCTCCGCGCTCGGACTTGTTGTAAAATGTTTTTTGTTTGTCTCGATCGCGGCGGCGTGATTTTTGGAAAGAAAAATTTTAAAATTGCTTAAATCGTAATAATGCGACTTCGGTACGGTATTCTCCCCTTACGGGGTCGGCTTCGAGTTGCGCGCGCAGCATGGCACGGCGCACGGTATCGGAGCGGGTTGAAAAAATACTTTTGCGATGCTGCACGGTATCGTAAGAGCGGTATGAAAATATCGACTGGTCGGCTCAAGAGACGACAAGCGAATCTATCTAATCTCATGAGGCACTCGCCCGCCCGGCGCAGTATTTATACAGTCCGGAAAGCTCCCCCCTGACTAGCGCCGCCGACCAATCAGCGCGCTCGACTCACCGGGCGCTCCGAGCGCAAAACAGACGGCGGCGCTAGTCAGGGGGGAGCTTTCCGGACTGTATAAATACTGCGCCGGGCGGGCGAGTGCCTCATTCTGCTGGGAGCCTCTGCCGAGTACGCCTACTGGAACATTTTATTCTGACTTTTACTTCACACCCTGCTTGACCCCTGCTTTTCTTCTTTGGATTTGGACTCTGGATTTTCTACTGACTTCTGCATTTGGACTTGGCTACGATTTTGGATGTATTGGACTTGTTTTACCACCTGAGGCGACGACTTGGCAC
The DNA here is from genome assembly GCA_016648135.1 of Agrypnia vestita. Taxonomy (NCBI): domain Eukaryota; kingdom Metazoa; phylum Arthropoda; class Insecta; order Trichoptera; family Phryganeidae; genus Agrypnia; species Agrypnia vestita. Next base: position 98,947 of record JADDOH010002043.1, on the reverse strand, counting down.
GGATTCTGGACTTTGAAGAATTTTCTGCGCTCTGCACTCCCGGCCTGCGAGTATATCGGCGGCTTCGGAAGCGAACTCAGCGGACCGCACCTGCTATTATTGTTTCCGTGGGGAACAATGAGTATTATGCTGCCCGCTCATTGATTAATAATAATAATAACAACATGTACATATATCGATGACTTAAAGCTAAAAATTTTGGTCGAAAATGTGCTAAGTACTGAATTGTAACAAAAATAATCTATATTTTTATGTGTTAAAATATTGCATCTCTGGAGCCTACTGTTATAAAGATACATATATGCTTGTTACAATGTATTGTAACTCCTCCAGGCAATATTTTTAAGAGCTAAAATATTGTGTTCCCTTCACGATATATTTATCTTTACGCTAAACGAAAGTTTTTGTCAAAATATTGTATTTACATCAGATACATTACAACAGATCAGTTTTGGAACACATTTAAATATATTTTACGCTAGAGAATAACAAATAGCGAATAGATCCAAGTGTCAGTTTTAATATTTGTAGAGTGATTCTGGGGATTTTCAGTTTATGTGCGCTACATTTTTAATAAGTTTCCAAATTACTGATTTGGTACTTGCAGGTAAAGGATAACTTGGGGCATATATGTACTGGTAATAATGATGTATTGGACGACCAGCAAGTAATACTTATCCCGGCGAAGTTATTGTGAATATTTTGATATTTTACCATGTACATGACCCTATTATTCAATTTTTTTTATTTTTCAATAATAAGTCAATAATTTATATTGCAATTTAAATATTTCAATGTTATACAAGCTCTACAGAGATGCTTTTTGTCTATCTAATATCACAGTTTTAAAATAATCTTAATACAGACAAGTATTTAATTCAAAGAACCCACCACTAAGCTTCCATGTTTAGATTTATTTATTTAATTTTATTCTTGTTACACTATTTTTATTAGTAATAAAATTTTATTATAGTATAAATTACATGTGGTCAGGTTAGGTTAGTGGTGATATCTTTCTAAAAAAGACTAGCTCTTGAGCTTAGAGAGGGTCTTACACTTTATTTTTATCAAAATTGTGAATTTAATTAAATTTTTTTTACTAGTTTCTCTTTATTATTTTCTCTAACTTTCTTATTTCTAGGCTTTTAAAGCTTTTTAAACCAAAATATTAGGTCCTTACATATGAAATTGGCGTTTTGCCGTACTGGCAAATTTGATCTCAAATATCTTCTCTTTGGTTAGGAATTCCAAATCCAAATTTATACAGCTATTTACTCATGTATTTGTGTTTTGAAAATTATAATTCATTTGTTTTTTCCTCAATTGTTTTTTTCTTTGCGTCACTCAGTTTACAAAATGAAAAACTTGAAATATCGCGTTATTTACGAGTACGAGTTCCACCGTGGCACCAGTGCTGCAGAAACGGCTCGAAGGATTAATGATGTGTATGGCGACGGTGCCGCAAAAGAAAACACAGTTCGTTTTTGGTTCCAACGTTTTCGTTCTGGAAATTTCGACCTGCAGAACAAGCCCCGTGGACGGCCGGAGACCAAAGTTGATAATGAAGAATTGAAGGCTATTGTGGAAGCGGATCCATCGCAAACCACATCCGAGTTAGCTGCAGGCTGCGGTGTTAGGGATAAAACTGTTTTAATCCACTTGAAGCAAATTGGTAAGGTGAAAAAGCTTGAAAGGTGGGTACCTCACGAATTGAGTGAAGCAAATCAACAAACGCGCGTTGACTGCTGCGTTGCATTACTCAACCGGCACAATAATGAAGGGATTTTAAATCGAATCATTACCTGTGATGAAAAGTGGATCCTGTACGATAATCGGAAGCGCTCATCGCAATGGCTGAACCCTGCCGAACCAGCCAAACCATGCCCCAAGCGAAAATTGACTCCAAAAAAGTTACTTGTGAGCGTTTGGTGGACTAGTGCTAGTGTAAATTAGAGGAGCTTCAATTGGAATGTCTAAGATATCCACCGTACTCTCCGGACCTTGCCCCAACAGATTACCATTTTTTTCGAAATTTGGATAACTTCTTGCAAAGGAAAAAATTCAACTCCGATGGGGCAGTCCAAACCGCCTTCAAATATTTTATTGATTCCCGTCCGAATGGTATTTATAGTAAAGGGATCGATGAACTACCTATGAGATGGCAAAAGTGCATAGATAGCAATGGTACATACTTTGATTAAATAAATATATTATAATAAAAAAAAATCGGCTTTATGTTCCTCCCATACTAAACGCCAATTTCATATGTAAGGACCTAATAATTAAAAAAATTGAATATAAAAGTAGCTTCATCGAAGAGAATTGCGTATTTTGATTTATAAACAACTAGAACATAAATATAACTAATCAATGTCAAGCTGAAATTCAAACTGAAATAAAAAGGTTTTCATTTTTTACGGTTACATAGGTAGTATAAATAAATATTGAATGAAAAGTGTTGCAGTATGGCTTAGCTGGAGTTTTCGAGGAGATTGTCTGTACATGGTAGAATACCGCAACTCAGGCCCGAGGTGGGTGAAGAGAAGGAGGAAGGAGTCCGACTCTAATTCAACAGAATGCAACATCTGTGATCGACAGAAGTGAATTCTCTAACGTGTTCAATGCAGTGATTTTAGGTATAAATAGGTACGTTAATTACGTATTTTAATCAAAACAAAATATTTTTTCTGATGACTGATCTTTTTGTTCGATTCCCGTCACCTCGAGTACGAGACAATATCATAAAAATGTGTTACAGGAACTAGAAAAAAATTCAGGATGGGCATTCTTAAATTTGCTTAAGGCGATCGTCTAGCAGAATGAGCACATTTCACCATTTTTTCTCATATCTTCTCTTGCGTTCTTTATCACATTTTTGTAGGAACATATATAATTTAAAAAATTTATTCATCAGGTTACATATATTGTAAATACGAATATCTTATTAAAATGTCATAAACTAAATTAAATAATTGATTAATAAATTACCAAACCTTCGATGTTTTAAAAATGAAGAAAATTGCTCCACTTTGTGGGCCTTTTATGACTGAACGGCGTGTGAGATGTCTTTTTTATTCAATAATATTACAAAGTTAACGATTATCTTAAATTTATTACAATTATAGAAAAATCTGTTAATACGTTTACATGCAATTTATGTTTTAAAAAATACTGTTTTTTAAATTATTTTTATTTTTTGTGAGTTTTTTTCGATCCTTTTAAAATAGTTTATAACTTTTTTACTTTAATAAATTAAAGGAATAGACATTTTTATTTTAAAATTAATACAAAAAAAATCAAAAAATTATTCTCGATTTCAGATTTTAGCTATTTAATCAAGGCACTGCGTATTGTGTCATAAATACGTTGCGTCTTGATTAAATATCTAAAATCAGGAATATCGACAAAGATTTTGATTTTTTTTTGTTTTTATTGTAACACTATAATATCTATTCTTTTGACTATTGAAGTAAAAAAGTTGTCAACCATGTAAAAAGAGTTGAAAAAGACCCACAAAAAAATAAAATATTTTTAAAAAACAGTATTTTTTAAAACAAAAATGCATGTAAACGTATTAACAGATTTTTCTATAATTGTAATAAATTTAAGATTAACTTAACTTAGTAATATTATTGAATAAAAAAGACATCTCAACACGCCATTCAGTCATAAAAGGCCCACAAAGTGGAGCAATCTTCTTCATTTTTAAAACATCGAAGGTTTGGTAATTTATTAATCAATTATTTAATTTAGTTTATGACATTTCAATAAGATATTCGTATTTAAAATATATGTAACCTGATGAATAAATTTTAAAATGAGATATTTCCATACAAAAATGTAATAAAAAACGCAAGAGAAGATATGAGAAAAAATTGTGAAATTTGCTCATTCTGCTAGACGATCGCCTTAAGAGGTCATGCCAAATCAGATTTTTGAAAGAAAGTATATTTTTTATATTTTTACATATTCTCTGAAAATTTTGACGGAGTTTTAAGAATTTTAGGAAAGCATTTTATCATACTGTAAACAACGTATTAAACAAAATAATTATAGATGTATCACAGAGACCAAATTATATTTTTTATAGGAAAGTGGGTACGGAATCTTCGGGTGTTCATAGTGCTACGTACGGCTAGCTTAAGTGATCACTTTGCACAATGTAACGTTCACATTTCCACCCATGATAGAATACCACGTCTATCAAATTTTTGCAGTTTTTTATTGTCCACCAGTTACGGGTTGTTATCATTTAATTTAAATAATTTGAATTTAGTTATTTATTGTTTATTTACATTTACATCAGTTAATACAAGATACTAATAACTGCCACACTAGGTAAAAACCTGTTCTGTGGCAGTAATTCTCATATGGTTTTTATGTAATAATAAAAAATGACAATTAAAGAATCTAAATCTAAAAGAAAATAAAAAGAAAAGAAAATATACATACAAAATCAAGATAAGAATTTAAGGTAAATCATAGGAATACCTAAATCTAAGAGAAAAGAAAAAGAAAAGAAAATACACGTACAAAATTAAGATAAGAATGTAAGTAGTTACAAAAATAAATATTATACTATAGTATACTTTAAATTATATAAATCAGTTTTTTCTGATTCAGAGGTCAAGGGCGGATCACTTCTTCAGCTTACCTTCTACCTGATATTTTTATAAACTTAGTAATATGATGTTTAAAAGGTTTGTGTAGAGTTATCTCTTTAGTTTCATTAGGTAACTTGTTAAAAACAAGCGTGGCAGTGAAATTAAATTGTCTTTGCCCAAAAGACGTTTTCCTTTTAGGTTTAGTTGTATATATATAAACCACACATGTCACTAATGAGATATATCTATTCCTTATGATGTAAATTTTTTTAGACATCTATATTAAATCTTGATCAATGATGTCCCTGTCACAAAATTGCAGTACTGCGTTCTGAAAAAATTGCACAAGCTCAAAATATTCTGAACGTGTTAAAATTTAAACGCGTTTTTCTCAAAACCACATTTTCAAGATCGGTAACGAGTATTGTCCACATCGCAAAATCTAGCAGGCACCTGAAGAAGGAAGGAGTACAGAATACATTACGGGGGAACCGGAGCGGCTCCGAGGCGCGCGGGGGCGACACGTTACATATTAATACACCCAATTAGAGCGGCGGCTTCTGGGGCATCCGTGCGCTAATTGAGAGTCGCTGGTCGTCTCGTGTCTCGCGAGGGCCGCGGCAGTCGGCTGGTCTGCAGACGACGAAACAACTCGGAGATCGATAAAATCACCCCTCTTTATATAACATTTTAATTATTTGGGCAGTATTATTACTGACAATCTGGACCCTGATATGGAGATCAAATGCAGAATAGAGACAGCCCGTGCATCTTTTAACCGTTATGTTACTACCCGGAATTTTTCACACTAGTTACTACCTAGGGTACCCGGGTACTCTACCTGGATGGACGTTCCCCCGTGCATTCTTTTATTTTGTTTACCACAAATTGACATTTAGATAATGGTCAAATAGCTTCCTAGAAGGTCACTGCTTCTCATTGCGATGTCTGTATCCCTTTTTACCTATTTTTATCAGTTTGCTTGACATTGACTAGTACATTTTGACTGAATTTTTCATTTTTATCTTAAATTCTGGCTGCGTCTGAGTAAGGTGCAGACATGTCTAATATCCAATTTATTTTTAAAACGTTTACATTAATTATAATTTATTATATGTTATGTATTATATTACAGTTATAATTTATTATATGTTTATAAAAGTTTAATTTTCAATGTTTTAACTTTTTTTCAAGTTAACTAAATCTGAACAAATTATAACCATAGGAATATGCGAGATAACCGTGTTGTGTCCTTATTAATATTTTCATGTTTATTAATATCAAAGATCAAAATTTATTATATTATCTTTTTTTTGATAGAGCGCTTCTGAAAAAAGATAGTAAACTCCAATTACTGTATGATAATACAGAATATGATTTATTTCTACAATAAAATGAAATCTAATGGTGAAATTTATGTCTATCACGGAATGAGAATATAAATACAGTATGGGTACCCGGGCACCCCGGGTAGTAATCAGAAGACTAGACAGGTTTAAGATCATATAAAATACTTTTTTAAAAAAAATTGCACCAAACTGTACATAAATCCCTTTCAAATACCTCAAATAATGGGGATCCGGGCGGACAGAAGCATCAAGGGTTTATGAATAAAATTATTTTACCTTGAAGTCAGAAATGGATACCCGGGTGCCCGGGTAGTAACATAAGGGTTAATAAGATGAAAAGTCTACTCTGTAATGACGACTTAAACTTGAAACTCAGACAAAGGTTGATCAAATGCTATGTATGGTTAGTTCTACTTTACGGTGTTGAAGCGTGGACGCTGAAGGTGACTACTCTAAATCGTCTAGAGGCGTTCGAAATGTGGATTCATCGTAAAATGTTAAGGATATCTTGGACTGACATGACTAGTAATGTTGAAGTTTTACGTAGAGCAAATACAAACAGACAGTTACTCAACATAGTAAAGCTCCGTAAAATTTCATATTTTGGTCATATAATGAGAGGCGAAAAATACTCCATCCTTCAGCTCGTCATGAAGGGGAAGATTGAGGGTCGCAGAGGGGTCGGAAGGAGGCGGCATTCCTGGCTTCGAAACATCCGAGAGTGGACCGGGATAAGAAGCGTGGAAGAACTGTTCCGCACTGCCCTGGACAGGGAAACTTTCTCCCAGATGATCGCCGACCTCGGGGGGACCCGACAGGGCACATGAAGAAGAATAAAACGTTTTAATTAACATACATATCATGTTCAATGTGTAGGAGAATCCTGCTTCGGAAAACTCTCTCAGAGATATGGAACAGATCAATGTCCAAAGCGATATTGTTCATCGTAGCTGTAGCTCTTCCAACAGGCATAATCGATAAAAATGTGTATCCAAATACACATTCCTTCTAGTTTCTAGACTATTGTAGCCAATACCTGGAGAAATTCAGCATACCCTGGAGAAACTCGGTTGAGTAAAGCCAAGGATTATGTCTCATGTGAGATTTCTCAGAAACCATAAAAGAGTACTTGCTCTCATGTGGCCCCCAGATCATCGAGCCACTCTCGAGTCTACTCCGCACCAAGGAGTTGTAAAGAGTTCTCAGTACGCGGGTATTCTCGAAAACCCTGGCAGTACGCAGAACAAATTCTAACATTCTCAACGCATTACCACTGATCATCTCTATGTGATCGTGAAATGTTAGGTTGCTTACAAATCTAAGACCTAGATCTTTAACATTCGATGTTCTTGCCAGATTTTGGTCGTTCATTTTGTAGCGATAGAGTTTTTTGGGCCCTAGTGAAGGATGTAACCGAACACTTGGAAATATTAAACAAAAGTTTATTTATTTATATTGTTTATATACAGGGTGAACCAGAGCTAGTAGCAGAAACTTGGCCGATACATTCCTGCCTATTTCACGAGTCTAAAATATTCAAACAACCACGACCTAATATCAATAGTCATGATCTCCATGCAGTATCAAAGCTTGCATTTTTTTTCTCAATATTTCTGACTTATTTTTTGCAAAAAGTTGAACTCTCATTCCAGTAACTTGTATTGATTACTAAAAATTATACAGATAGATTGGACTTTTATTTTTTTTTAAATACAGATGCGTTCATGGACTAGCAGTCACATCAATATTCTTACTATTTTTTATTATAAGCTAAATGTTTGTGCTCTGAAAATAAGACTAGAACGAAGCTTGAACAATCGACCACTTGATCACTTGGCGATTGTTCTATCACTAGAACCCAAGCTTGTCAGTGAAGACCAAGTATCATGAAAATGGAAGAGTGACGAAGCTAAGGTTTGATTTGGGTTGTAAAATTATTGAAGAATAAGAATAATTAAAAATGCTGAAAAGTATTTTTCAAGCAATATGCCTTCTTTTCACGATGTTAACTACTATTTGTGGGACTACACACATTCCTTTTCGAGATCGTTTTGTGCTCAATCCAAATTCTGCTAATTCATACAAATACATGATCAAATGGAGTGATTATTCACTAAAACCTTTCAAACTGATAATCTCATCATCTTTCAAATACATCCCCAAGTAAATTATTAATTGATTATACGTTTTAATATACTATAAATTGAATAAAAAGCCCCATTTAATTGACAAAATGTGAATTTATTAGGTTTCGCGCTTGATAGGCGCGTTGATGTATTCAGTATGAAAAAATATTGTAGAATAATATAAACACACATTTCTAATATTATTTATATGAAGAAAAATCTCTGAGCATTTTTAAAATATAAATATTATGTGGCTTTTTTCCATAGAAATTTTAAAATTTTGCCATTTATCCCTTCCCTTAACAGATGCGCATGGGCGTTTATGTATCGCAGTGCAACTAGCTCGCAACAGATCATAATAATATGATACAAAAAAGGGTTCCTTATTTTTCAGAATATAACGTATTTTATTGTATTGTGGCGGACCCCACCACACGGGCGGCATCTGGCGTTCAGGGGGACCAACGGACCTACAGGCGGCGGGCGGCTAGACCACCACTCCCGTTCCGCCTGCTCGACCGCCAACACCGCTAGACCCGGGTAACGCGTCGCGACTTCTCGAATTGTTACACGATCGACGTTTAGACCCGCGCGTACAGATATATACTAATCTCAATCGAGTCCGCGTTTGCAGCAACCTCTCATACTAACCATGTATTAGCATCATTCCACCTTACCTTTGTAACTTTCATGAATAAACTCCTTGTAAATTGTACATATGACACAAGAGTGCTTCATTCCGTAGAAGTTAGCTACCCGCAACGGCTCCTGCAGTCCTGAGCCAGAGGAGCCGCCAAAATCCGATATATACCCTAGACGCACAGTTTGCAGCCTCAGAGTGCGAACGAGATGGGGACCTTATAGGCCTTCCCCATGGTATAATTACGTTGACATGATATGTGAATTAATTTAATATACACAAAAAATAAAGTCTAATGCCATTTGAATTTTTTGCGTATTATTCAATTCAATTTAATAATGCAAACCATATGGATCCTGTAATCGGACATTATCCTTGGCTTTACCCAACCGAATTTCTCCAGGGTATGCTTGGCTACAATAGTCTAGAGACTAGAAGGAATGTGTATTTGATTACACATTTTTATCGATTGCTGCGCGGTACGATCGACAATACTGAAATTATGCAGAGCATTGTTTTGTATGTTCCTGATAATTACCTTAGACATCGTCAGCATAGATTGTTTCACATTCCAATATACAGGACCAACCTGCCGATGGTTATGCCTGTTGGAAAAGCTACAGCTATGCTGAACAAAATCGCTTTGGATATTGATATATTCCATGTGTCTGAGGGGGTTTTCCGAAGCAGGATTCTCCTACACCTCTGACCAGATTGTGCAGGTCACTTTTAATTAGTTAATAATAAATTGTTATTTTAATATACAATATGTATATGGGTATGTATATATGTATGTATATGTATATGTGTATGTATGTATATATATGTGTATAAATTCATAATATGTATGCATTAAACATAAAGTTTGTAATGTATATATTATGTAATAAATAAAAATTGAAATTGAAATTGAAATTGAAATTGAAAAATCTGAAAGGCTCCACCCTTTCCCGGAATCGCTGTAGGAGTTTTATTTTTATTTCTGTTCTAATTCAGATCAGCAAAATAATCCGTTACTCTAGCTTTTGAAATTCCCGTCTCAAGAATCGCTTGCCTATTCGGCATTTCTTTTGAAAATCTAAGATTCCAGGAGCTCTTGGTTAGTTTGTGATCTTCCGGAATGCTGCTGGTAGACGTCTTGGACAAATTTATCGCTAATACGATTAATGCTGATTGATGATGATGATGATTTGTGGCAATTAATGGTGAGGTGTATCTATTTGAAACTCTCTTCTAAATTGTGTTTGCGTTGCAAGTACATTCTGCTATTTAATGCACTTGCAGGTGAAATACACCCACAGTGCAGTAATAATTTGGAAAACATTATATTAATATATATTATATAATATAGGTTATCCTCGCAGGACTATATTCCTGCCTTGATTATGAGTCGAAATATCAATAGTCGTGGTGTTATGCATTATCAAAGTTTGCATTTTTTTCAATATTTCTGACATATTTTTTACAAAATGTTGAAATATCATTACAGTAACTTATATCGATTATGAAAAATTCATTTGCTTCAATACAACTCAAATAAAATGATAAAAACCTTGTAAAAAATAACTTTAAATAAGATTTTTATCATTTTATTCGACTTGTATTAAAGCGAATGGATTTTTCAAAATCGATATAAGTTATTATCATGATAGTTCAACTTTTTGCAAAAAATAAGTAAGAAGTATTTTTTAAAAATGCAAATTTTGATATTAGGTCATGGCTCGAACATTTTAGACTCAAAACTTAGTCAGAAATGTACCGGCTACTGGCTCTGGTACACCCTGTATATATAAAATGAAAAAACGAAAAAATGATTGCTCTATTGCTATTGCTCGCCCAACGTAACTTGGCGTGCAGCGAATTTTAACTATAATCCGCCCCGCCCGCACCCGGCGGTAACCCCTCGCCCTGTCATTCAGTTCATTCTCGTCTTTGTGACATCTTGATTACAAATATACACTGAATTATTATGTCCAAAACATCCTAAACAGTCCGGAATGGTGCAAGAACAATTGCCAATGAAGTATTCAAGTTTAGCGAAGCTGAAAAGGCAAATAATGGACCGATATTACCGTCTGACAGTTTGAAAGATAGAACGGCCGCCATTACGGTTTGGTTTCTTTAGTGCTGCCCGACCAAATTTCTGTTAAAGGCTACGACACCGGTCACCGGACATTCTGTACATTATGTATTGTGTAAAAAATTTACACCCTGACAACTTCTGTTACGCGATAGGAACGCCCTCCCTCGCACGCCTAGTATAGTGGTACGTCTATAATGCTGGTTACGTTTCCCTTCGTGATGCGGATGATCCTCTACACATTGTCCTACAGGAATCTACAAGGATCATCCCTATCCGGTCAGACGATTCTTCCATTATGTAACACATCTCGGAGGACGAGAGCACAATGCTCTTCCAGCACTTGTCGAGTCGCCCAGGAAGCAGGCAGCGCGCGTTTTTGAAGACGCCGAGCTCCTCAAGCGTATTGTTTGAAGCGCTTGCATTTTGTTAGCTGACCTGCGCGCTCACGTCAGTAGTGAACCGTGTATTGTGAAAAATTCTCGCCGCTTATGCACTGTTGGTTCGATGAAAAATTCGCCATTGTGTTTACGGGGTAGTGGAACGTCTTGTCGACAATGATGTGATACCGCGTGTATATTTTAATTTTACATTTGTACGAGTATATATACCCAGTACCATTAGCAGAAGGGATAAAATACGATTGTAAACTAGAAAAAAATGACTATATAAAGAATTCAAAGTACCAAGAATAATAGATAACAAAAAAATTCAATAATACAAATAGGTACTTAAAATTATAAATACAAAATCATTTCAGTTATTTTTTGTATTAAATTCTTTAATAATGTCCGCCAAACGATCAAAAAAATAAAAGATCAGAAAAAAAAAAAAATTTAAACAAAAAACATATATACAAACAAATACCTACTAGACACATAATATAATCATGAAACTGCTTAAAAATGCATATTTATACCTTGTAACTGTACTCCTCTATGCACGAGACTTCTGACTCTCATAGAGACAGTAAAATAAACATTTCCCACATTTGAAATGTTAAATGATATACCTGTATATATATTTAAATTGTAAAAAAAAGTAAATAAATATGACTGCATTTACAAATACTTTTGACAATGTTAAATGGATGTGTCATAGAGACGAAAATATATTATCGTACTTTAATAAATCGACCTTAATACTTCATTTTAATCAAATTATAGTAAATCTACGTTATTTATTAGGCAGTCCACTCATTACTGTGTCGGTGTAAATTCTGTCATTTATAACATTCGTATAAAATTTTGCGTGTGAATTTTATTGTGACGTCTATATTTTACACACTTTTATAAATAGTTTCACTTGTTTGCCAGCTAAAAACCTTGTAATCAATATTTAAGCCTTGTAACCCATGTTTGAAATCACTTCCTGACCAACATCACTAATTCCGAATGATTACAAGATTTAATGCGATAAAGAAAGGTAGAAAATAGAATTATATTTAAAATACAAGTTTTTAATTAATGTATATTATAGATATCTCACAGAGACGAAACTGTATTAATTATGGGAAAGTAGGTATAGAAGTCATTTTGGGTGTAACAGGACTTATGACCTGTCTTTTTATGGTTGGCTTAAGTGATCACTTTACACAATTGTAACATTCGCCATTTCCACCCATGATAGAATATACCATGCTTATTCATTTTTTGGAAGTTGTATATATGTTCAAATTGCGTGAAAAGCTTTCATATATGAGTTGTAAGCGCCTTTTCCATGCGGCCTGTACAAAGCCATTTTCATTCCCCTAAATCCCCACAGATGTCGCTAATGAGAAAATCTACAATTGATTTACGGAATTTTTGGGAGCAATATACTTTTTATTAATGTGTAATACAAGTTTTTATTTAAAACAGAGAGCAAGGTCGCATACAGATCTATGAGATCTGTATGCGACCTGTCACATATAGTATTGAAGCGAGGGCAGACAGTCAAGACAAAGAGCATGCTGAGAACAAATGAAATGAGAACTCTGCGTGCTATTGCTGGAAGACCCTTCATGATCTCGTGAGGAATACAGTAATCCAGGAGGCCTGCGAGGTTTCACACAGCGTCGACGATGCTGGTACCAACACGTATGTGAGAATGAGTACAAGATTACCACACATAACTCTGCATGGCGTACCAGATGGTCCGCGCCCACCATAGAGACCCCCGAAGCGATGGTAAGATAGCTGGAATTCGGCATCACAAGAGAAAACTCCTGCAAAAACAGACTCTTGAGTCTAAACAAAGTTGAAGAAGAGAAGACACACACTACGGGTATCTTCCGTCGCGTCTCTTCGTTCGCGGAAAGCCGCTACATTTATTTCCATACAATATGCGCTTATCAAACACACTACGCGGATGACCGGTGGGAGATACGTGCCGTGTGGCGCCGGCCTTAAAATGAGAAAATATTTTTTACGAACCACAGTACCAAGAGCGGTCACAGTATATACGTACATCAAACATGATAATTTGTCTGTCCGCCCATCCGTCTATCTGTCCACGTAACTTCGTATAACGTCCGTAATTTCGTTCGAATTCACGGCTAAAAAAACGAAATTAAACGGCTGGAGATGTGGCTTGAACACCGGGCCAGTAAACCCGAAGGCGTCAACGATTGCGATGTTGCTACCGCCGAGCCTGCGTTACACGTCAGTAATATAGAACATGTAGGACATAGCAAAGACGCGAACCATTGAATATTTCGCCCAGCACAATCGCCAGTGTTTAAAATAGTACATTTAACTGCCGACAGGGGAAATAAAATATTTTGATAAAAGTCTTTATGACTATTTCATGGGTGTCAGCTATAAATATGTAAATACTTACACTTTAGGTCTTGACCTTCTCAAGCCGTTGAAATCTTGTAGTCACCAATGAGCCGATGATAAATGTTCAGTCATCTTCAAGGCAGAGAAGGATTACAGCGGGAGGGGGACAGTGAGGGGACAAGAAGCCATTTTGACACCACTCCCTATAGGGGAAGAAGACGTCACAGTCACACAGAAAAATGGAGTTCAATCCAAAGGCGCCACAGATCCACGGTCCTGCGCAAAATCTATCCTCGGAGCAGCTCCCAGCGATCACCCACTCCCTAACAAATTCCCGAAAGAGTCCGAGGTTTCTCGCATTCCTGATAAGGTCATCGTTCCTAGGAGAGCGATGGCCCACCCCTTCCAATCCTTCTAGCATCCTCTCCCTGGCATCTCTCATGACTTCGCAGACCCAGAGTATATGCTCCGTCTCTCTGCCTTGAATCTACACGTGTGAGTCTTAGTATTGTCTCTCTTGCTCTTGTACTGTATCCATGTCCTTTGCAACCTGTATGCATAAATCTTTGCATCTTATATATCTATACTACCATGTAACTGAATTGATCGTACTAATAAAGATTTTATTTCTGCGAGAGTGGGACGGTGATTGGGCTTTGCTTGCATCTCTCTGCTGAGCCGCCCTATACACGGTCCAGCATGGAGATAGCTTTTAGAGTAAAAAACTGTCAAACAGGCGACGCATGAGAAGGACCGATACGTCAGCGTAAGCTCATAAAACGGTCCCGGGAAAGTGGTGGGTACCCAATCACTGTTCAGTAGGGATGGGCGTTGAATGGACGGACTAGTTGAAATCAACCGTTGACGTTGCATCGACGCGTCGACCGTTTACGTTTATCGCATGGACTAGTTGAATTCGTAGACGGTGGACAGCGGACGCCGTGGTCGGTGGACGATTCGAGATTAACGCAATGCAAAGCAACGAGCGAGAGCAAGACAAAACGTCTCCGTTTATTTCTCTGTCTCGCTGTCGTCTTGTAGGTGCCATAGACGTCATAGACGGCTCGACAGGTAATTTCATTTCAACTCTAAAGTACACTACCATAGAGTGCAGATCTGTGTACACGAACTATGACTAGAGATTTGAAATTTGAATACATGCGTAGGGCGAGATAGGCTTAATAAGCTATTATCTATTATTTTTTTACTTGATTTTTTGTGATGTCACGTGCGACGATTCGGTGAATTCCCAATTTTACGCTGTATAAAATAAAACAATTCTGTTTAATTATTTTATTTTTTATTGAACTATTATTAATTAACAGGCCGGCTAGATATTTTTCTAAAATCAATATTTTATTCGATCGATCTCGACTTCTTATATTTACCTGAAAAGGGATGCTAAAATTTAATTATTGTGTTATTTCCTTACTTTTCAACTTTAGCATATAAATGATAAACAAACTTGTAGGGAATAAAATTTTCTATACCTAACTATGGTCCTTATTCAGGAGTCCAACATTAATATTATATATGTAATATAATCTTGAATTTAGGTATAATTAATTTTTATTAAAAATTCCCTATTTTCAACTTTATAGATAAAAAAATAAATGTATTATAATTTTGTTTACACCACTTTTTATTGATGTTTTACATGTTTCGGGAACAATGTTCCTTTTCTCAGATTGAGCATTAAACTAAAGTTGACAAATAGTACAGATATATTTATTTATTAATAATGTCACCACAAAGTGAAAGCCTGACTTTGAAAGATGTATTCTTCAATAAATTTCTATATAACATCTCAAATGTAAAGTATTTTTAAATTATGTATTTATTTATAAATTTATAGATAATAAATAAATGTAAAGTATTTTTTACCGCACCTCATAACTGGTGCCTTTATTACGCAAAATCATTGTTTCCTTCCATTTTATTTACTCACATTTTAATGCTTATACCCAATACTTTCACTGCTTATATATGTAGTTTATATTTATATTTTACTGCTAACACCTGATATTGCTGTGTATACCTACTTCTTTCTTTGTTATATATAGAAAGAAGTATATAAAAAAATATGTAAAAGCCTATAATATGCGTAAACAAATAAATAATAAAATATTTCTTTTTACATATAAGCACAAGTAGCGGTTTTACTTTCCCCGAAACTATATTCCTTCGAACTTCTTTAAATTTTAAAAATTAACGTCATAAAAATAGCCAACGGTTGAGCCGTCGAGAAGTGTCGCGTTGAACCGTAGACAGTTGACCATCGTCCCGATGTTTAGATGGAACGTCCGCGACGTCCGCGTAACGAAGTTGACGCGTCAACTAGTTGACGAATTCAACTAGTTGATCGTCTCGTCGACGGATGGACATGGACGGTCTCGTTTCGTCGACGGTAAATACGTCGACGACCCATCCCTACTGTTCAGTCATCTCCTCCACATGGCCCGGCCACCGAAGTTTATCTTTTTTAATAAATCATGAGAGGCTCAGATCATTCAACAAAGTATGGAGCGCAACATTTGTTTTCTTGGTTCAGCCTGAAGATACGATATGCCGGTCGCACTCGCCATCATTTGAAAGATTGTAGTAATTTCTCAGAAAATGAAGTGACGCGCTGAGTGCGCGCAAGAGTCGCAGAGCGCAATCGGTGAGCGGTGAGTCAGAGGACAAGTATTCCGATAAGTGCGCGCCTGTGTGTGTGTCGAAAGGTGATTGTTTCGTGTTTGACATTTCGCTCGTATCTCTCCAAATGGCGCCATTATTGACAAACGTGCAGCGGGCGTATCAATTTTCTGCGCGAGTACCGAGTAGGTACCCACCCACTGCATTCTCCGACACGAGTGATATTAATAATAATGGCGCGTTCATATTTTCACTACCGCTCAGCAATCGTTATTGAGAGCGTCACTTGTCATTTCGATAGATTGGCCACCGCGTTCTTAGCTGTTTGATTTATGTATTTAACTGCATTCTGGATTTGTTTTTAAATCTATTTTATCAAAGTATGTACGTGTAAGAATTGAAGACCATGGCGAGAAGTTGTTGACTAACATTTTTGTCAAAAATGAGTTAATAAGCCCTTTAAAGTAAATATTGTACGCTCTTTCCATTGGAAATAAGTTCAGAACTTAAAAATAGTTAAAACATGTTCAAATCATAGGGATGAACATGTTAACTACACTTTTTCATAAAAATCAAATCAGTTACTAATGGGAAGACCATGTTATCTTCAATAATAACATGTTCATGCCATCATTCTGAAATTAGCACGCCTTTTAATTTGATTAAAATATATATTTGGTTATTATAAATTTTACTCTGGCAGTACTGTCATATATTTGTTTTTATTTGAAGACTATTATAATATGTACTTATATACTTTTTCAATAATTTTAAATGGTACATATGTACCATGTTTTGTATTATATTAATTAAAATGCCAGGTGTTTTGTAATTTTGGATTATGGATGGTAAAAACGGATAGCATTTGAAGGGTTGTTTGATGTTCGTGTTTTACCAATTTTAAAAAGGTTTTATTCTATTAAAAATGAGTTCCAGAGGAGAAAAAATTATTGCTAACTACATTTTTTTAGAGAAAATTAGTATATTTTTATTATTTTTTACTTTGTAAATATTGTTCTGATATTTTAGTGACATAAATCGATAAAAATTAATCTTGAATTAACAAGAAAACATATTTTTCAAAGGCAAAATGCAAATGTCTAATTATCTCAAAATGACTTGAATGTTAGTTAACAACTTCTTGCCATGGGGTCTTCAATTGTAAAAGTAGCATTGATACACATCCAAAGTATAAGTATCTATAAGCATTCATAATTTTTTTTTAATGGTTCACAAACAATGAAAAACACATAACATGATATAGATAATACAATTAGTTTAAATGCTTTTCATCACTTAAATGTGAACACAGCAAAAATAGAGATAAAAGTAAAGGTTAAAACATATTCAAGAAAGAACAGAAAAAAGTGATTTTACAGAGTGAGATTGAATAAAGAGACTACACAGCTAATTTCGCAAGTTTGGTAATAGTTCTCTTATATTCGTGGAAACTGTCATGAAATGTGTTAATGAGGACGCTGTGGTTATTTCATATCTTGTTGTATGACCTCAACATTCTAGATATAGAATTAAAGTGGGCCATATTGTTATTGTAAGTTGAAAGAGAAAATGTATTATGTCCTAAGTCTGCGACTAGGAACATTATTAATATTCTTATTATTATTAATTAATGTTACTTTGTTTTTGTATTAAGTTACACTATATCAGGGTTTGCTGATATATATCGCGATATATATCATTTGATATTTATGCGAATATATATCAATTGATATTTTACTGTCTTCTGAACTAGAAATTTAGCAGACTGGCAACACTTAGCAAAAAACTAGAATTGAGATTATTTTCCCGAAATGACAATCTTATCGGAAGTTAAGTTTAAGTTACATGTACGGCTAGCTTTTTATCGAAATTCAAGCCAAAGCTAGTTAGAGTGGAGACTTAATGCCGGCTGTTTGATCATTGGTAATAGTAATAGTTAAACAAAAAGCATAGATTTTACCAAAACTAGAATATTTTTGATATCTCCAAAAAGGCTCCATTGGAGCTGGTAATGATTATTGTGGTAGAGTGGTGTATGAGGAGTGCGTAGTGATAGTGTGAAAGAGATGAATGCATGCGGTAGGAAGCGGGGGAAACGAGCGACGCCATTCGGGCACTGACGGTCGCACGCGGAGGATTGTTTATAAATAAAGTGATAATTACTGAACAAGATCGGGTATTCAATTTCTTCCTTATTTCAAAGAAAACTTATCATACTCAGGAAGTGATTATACCACAATTATGAAAAAGGATAAACTGGTTAAAACCCAAACAAAAATATTTAAAATATACATATGAAAATGTATAAAATTGACGAAATTGGCTCCGAATTATGTGACGTCAAGATAGTTATCATCATCATCACCATCGCTGGTGGGCTTTGGTGACCGACGTAATAACCAAGAGACAGATTATCTCCATATCCCACGCAATTAACATTATGCGATGTCGATAATAGAGGATTTCCATGGTTGTGGCGCAGGTTGGCGATCATTTCCTGTCGTTATAATCCGTGCATGTTATCGTAATTTATAATCACTCGTCAACAACCAGAAATCAACACTCGCTATTGTGACACGAAGCGTAGAAAAGCAGGCTGCACAAATTTGCAGGTAACTATTTAATTTATGATTTTTGTATATTAATTATGTATATAAAAAAAATAATAATGTATTCATACTGCAGTTTCTATATTGTTTTTTTATTACAGATTTTATAAACCTCAATAAAGCCGGATAGTGCAAACCAAATTGCCTTATTAAAAATGAACTTAAAGAATTGCACTGACCTCTTTATATAATTAATAAAAATGTACTTTCTTTTCACCACTTATATATTGAAAATATCAACATGAGGTGTTTAAGTGGAAATAATTATTCCGAATTTGCGAAACTTCTTTGTATGCTGTGTATCATTCTTTTGAGTTTACAAATTAAACGCAATTACAGTTTGATAAATTAGAAATTTTTGAAATAAGACAAAATGTTAATAGTAAATTGAATATTATAAATAACCAGGTCCTTTTTACAAAGGTCATCTTTTAAATTTGTTTTCATGTCAGTAGTACTTAATTATTACATTACACTGCAATTGATCCATGGACAAATAAAATTCTCCGAGACCAAGCGACCAAGAGGATGACAAAAATCTCGTTACCTCACAGTGGTAGTGGCGGAAGACCGCAGGGCTGGGTTGGGCAGCAATTGTTCGTAGCTCATATTCCACAATTCCTCGCAGATGTTTAATGAATGGGCGTCCGCCCAGACCTGACCTGAGAGGCCGAAGATACAGGTAGATATAGATTCTTCCAGCAAGTTTCATCCACAAGTTAGCCGATTGATAAAATTAAAAATCAAAGAATATTTAATTCCATATCCCTATGATATACACCACAACTGCTCAGCATCACTGACACTCAGAGGTGTGAAATGGTTCAATGAATTGCCTATTGAATTGAGGACTGAGAATAATTATGAGGCATTTAAAAATAAAGTGAAAAAATGCCTTCATAAATAATTAAACTTTTATTTTATTAGGTATGTACCTACAACTTAATTTATTTATTTATTTATTTATTTATTTGTTTACGCCCATTAGGCTTTTACATAAAGAGTATAAAATAAATTTCAAAAAGCACATACATTAAAAATTTCAGGAATAGCACCAAATCATGAGTATAAAAATTAAAAATGTAGAGTAGGTAACGAGCAGCAATGCGTATAGGCTTTTACATAAAAAAATATATCATAAAATTAAAAAGAACATACATTAAACAATATAAATTACAAGTAGCAAATTATTAAAAGTACCAGGAATAGCACCAAAACATGAGTACAAAAATTTAAAATATAAAGTACAAAGCGGCAATGTGTACGAAAAATACGAAAATTTATTATTATATTTATTAATATTATATATTACTTACTTATTACTTTACTTATTGCTTACTTATTATTATACATATGTACCTATTATTTACTAATTATAACTAAATTGTCTATACATATAAAATGATGAATATGTACATTTTGTCATTTTATTATCTGTAAATGGAAAGATACTCCTCTTCTACACACGAGTCTATGTCACTCATCTAGAAGAGAAAAATCCAACACATGTAACTAGCTCTATCTTGTAAAAAAAATGTATTTGTAAATAATTAAAAAAAAAAATCTTATCTCACCATTACTAAGTATATAAAGTTGCAAAGAATAATATTTTGACGGCGTAAAGGAGTTTCCTCGCAGGATAGTCAGATGGGATGTCGCTCGAGCTACCCCAGGTTGCTCTGTTAACGGCGCAACATAGTCCTAGTGGGGGTGGAGTCAGTCTTTCTTTTGTACTGTCCTTCCCTTTTGGGAGTGTCTTCCTTTAACCTCCTACATTATCCACTCACTGCCCCTCTCCCAATTCGGCATCCTGATCTCTACACCCCCCCCCCCTTTATACCTAACACCCTGGCCCGGCTTGAACCATTCAACTCTATAATTATGATATTTTAAATTGTATTTCTCATTATGTTCACTATGTATTTCTTTACTTAATATGCTACTACTGTAATTTGTATTTCGATAAAGTTGAGGATGTTGATCTGGTGTGATGGACAGTGAATGGATTTTGCGGTCTGAACCTTCGGTGTCCGCCCTTTACACGGCGCCGCACGGGGAAGGCCTTTAGAGAGAAAACTGTCAACCTGGCGACGTAAGAGCAGGACTGATATGGAAGCCTTCGGCTCATATAACAGTCCTGGGAATGCGGTGGGTCTCCATTCACTGGAAGGGGTGGAGAAGACTGGTCTCGAATGGGCAAGGACCGACAAAAAGAATAAATACTACACTTACGACGAAAATACGGGATTAGGTCATCTCATCTTTTGATCATGCATTATAAACAAGTCCTTAGCGCGATGTAACATTCATTTGTGAATTTACTGTTTCGGAAGTGAGGTTATAAAAATTCATAATCACACAATAAATTACTGTAATAAACTTTTTACATGCATGTTTACCGCATTCTTCTATGCGGAACTTCATCTCTGTAGGACACTATTCCAAAACCATTTATTTTAAACAAGTCCCACCGGCGGAGCAACCCGCAAAAAACTGATATATATAAATGTTTAAGTTTTTTGTTTGTAACATTGTGGAAATTCATTTTTAATATTTTAAAAAATGAGGGTAAACACAACACTGTTTTATTCCACTATATTTATTTTGAATTGTTAGAACGTTTTCGAGATTCCTCCCATTGTCAATAACAGCACGTTTACAACTAAATTAAAAATAATTCGTGACAGACTTTATAAGGATTGGGTGGGTGTAATGGTGGTGGGGGTCGGGGGCGGGGTTAGAATGGATAGGAGTGTAGAGGTTACGGGTGGTATCTGGATGTTAATTATATTTCTATTATTTTTTTTATTATTATTTATTTCTAAGATCTCCAAGATGTCCATTCATTGGGTGCAGTAAAGGAAGAACATACAATTACACCCATCCAATCCCTATAAATTCTATCTCGAATTATTTTTAATTTAGTTGTAAACGTGTTGTTATTGACAGTGGGAGAGAAATCCCGAAAACATTCTAACAATTAAAAATAAATATATTGGAATAAAACGGTGTTGTGTTTACTCTCATTTAAATATATATATGTATAAATTTATCTTCATCCCCTTGTCCTAGTAGGGTGGGGGCCCAAAAACTCTATAAGTTGTTTCCACGGTCCCCTGTCTTGCGCAGAACTAAAATTAGATTATCGCAGTTTTGTCAGTGTAGGGTTATTGTGCCATGTTTAACGTGTAGTTACCTGTTACCATTGCATCATCGTCTGCCTCGTGACGTCAGGATTCCGGCAACAGGAGTCAAGGTTTCAAATTTTTTCTATAGAGAAAGCAGTGTTTACTTTGCAACAGCAACTACGTACACTATTGACGCTACATGTTTTCATACTCACATCAGTAAATTTAGCCTTGATTTTTCTTTGTCGCTCGCATAAAATCCCTCGTAGTCGGAAGGTGTTACGAGGTAAATCAAAGCCTGAATCAACAGACCTTCAAAACGACTACACGGCCCAGGTTTCGAGAAGTGCATTATTCAGTCATGATCAGCGCATTCCCTGTTCCGGAAGCCAGCACGTTCCACGAAGGACGGTGATGCCACTCCATTACTCAGAATGAGCGACGGAATGAGCAGCTCACGAGAAACTCCCGATGATTTACGCAGACAGCAGAAATAAAATGCCTTTTGTATAAAAATGATTTATTTATTATAATATATTATTTATAAAAACTTGCACGATCAATTCCATACGAACTAAATTTTGTCAACTTAACTAATTGTACAGTTAATTACAGAATAATTACAGACTATTTACAGGACCGGGGATCCCCGCGCGGGGCCCGGGGGGACTACCTCTACACCCTTAAACTACCATTTCACTACACCGGCTATGTCAGATAACCTTATACCTCTGTCATATACAAGTCTGTGCGCTGGACGAGAATCGCCACCAGCTCAAATAATACTGTTTCATTCACGCTCCGAGCGACGCATTAACTAATTAGTGCTCTCGATGGTACAAGCGGCATCTCTCGCCGACTTGACGATCGAAATTATACAGAACGACGCCTCTCTTCCCGAGGCCGTGTATTTTTATCGCATTAGGGGTCGTCCATTAAGTGCGTCGCGCTAATTTCGTGATTTTTCGACCCCTCCCCCGTCCTTGGTCGCATTTGTGAGACCTCCCTAGTGTGGCGTCACATATTTAGAAATTGACGAATAGACGAAACGAGGTGTGCCGGGTCCATCGCACTGCAGAGAGGGGAGCCGAGAACAGTGCCAGGGACTTGCGACCCAGGTGTAGGTTTAAGGGGCCCCCTTATGATGCATCAGCACCCACCTCCACTGTTTCCGTCTCTCTCCCTGCCTAACCAGATCCGATGAGACTCCGTTAGTGCCGTTTTCGGTACGCATTCTAATATGGAACCAACGAAAGATCTGGATAAGCCAAGATCTTTCGGTAAGACATAGACCTCTCGCGCCTACCTCTATCGCGTACAATTGAACTATATAACCGTTTTTATTAAATTGTATTAGATTTTGAAATGTGACGTCACGAGACTCGGGACCCCCGCTCACAATTCGCCGACCGCCTGCCCCTTAACGCGTGACGCGCTCTATGGATGGCCCCCAAACTCGCGTAGTGCGTTTGATCGATGCAAAATCGTACGGCTGGACAATCGTTTGGCACGCGGAGAGAGCATCGCCATGGAGAAAGGGTGAACGTAAAATAAATAGCCATCGCGATAAATAAATATAACTTCAGAAAAAATACGTGGAAGACGTTCGAGTAGCGGAAGAAAGAGCATACCCCGTACCTACAAATGTATTTAAATAATAATACGTATACAGGGTTATTTGGAAAACCATTGATAACCTCGACTATATTCCTGCCTTGATTATGAGTCGAAAATGTTCGAGCTATTATGATAATATAAATAGTTAAGGAGATATGCGTCATCAAAGTTCGCATTTTTTCAACATTTCTGACTTATTTTTTGTAAAACGTTGGACTATCGTAACAGTAACTTTATCGAATATGAAAAATTCATTCCCTTTCATAGAAGTCAAATAAAATAATAAAAACCTTCCGGTTCCAATTGGAAAACTTTCAGGATTTTTATCATTTTATTTAACTTGTATTGAAACGAGTGAATTTTTCGTAATCGACATGAGTTACTGTAACGATAGTCCAACGTTTTATAAAAAATAAGTCAGAAATGTTGGTAAAAAAAAAAATGCAAAATTTGATGTCGCATATCTCCATAACTATTGATATTAGGTCATGACAGCGTGAACATTTTCGACTCATAATCAAGGCAAGAATATAGTCCTGCGAGGTTATTAACGTTTTCCGAATAACCCTGTATATAATATATACAAGGTTAAAACCGTTTTCGACTTTGGACGCTTTTCCGAATAATAGTAATAAATTATAATATAATATAATATATATTATAAAATAAATTATATTATAATATTCCGAATAATAATCCCAATAGCGGAATCTTTTGCAGCGCCGAGCGGTCGGCGGCAGTCTCCGGCAGTTGACACTTTTGCAATTACAATTCGAGCGAAGCGGCCGATCGCTTCCGCGGCGACTGCGCCTCGAGACGGCGAGCGACACGCTTTTTCTTATGCAAATGCCTCGAGAAGCGGCCATCGCGCGGAACGTGAGCGGCGCGTGCGGGCGGCCGGGCGGCGCGCGGGCGCTCGCGACCGGCTGACCGGAAGAGAGAAGAAATCGCCACAAAACGGCAAAAAAAAAAAAAAAACACGACGCTGTCGGCAAAAAACGGCAAAAAACCTCGTCAACTTTTTGTCAAGAGACCGCTAGGACAGACAGACGAGACAAAAGCGATAATTAATCCTAGTATTAGTAGAAATACCGACGAAACGACATGGCACATGGCGACTTTTTGCGAAATCGGCGAATTCCTGATTTAATCGGGGAACTGGTAATGAGGTATCATGCGAGGAGCATTAACCAAACTAAAAGCGAGCGTGTAATCGGCGACGTTCGCGTGTCCGACCAGCGGACGCGGTAAACCCGAGTCTAGACAAAAACTGCAGACTTCAGGTCTAAAAGCCGGACTTGTCGAAGAATAATACAACGCGGCGTTCCATACACGCTCAGTAATGACTTCAACATTTTATTTTGGAAACTGTAACTGTGTACTTCATTTAGATTCTCGTAAAGAAAATACATTAACTATTGCTTGCCCAACGTAAATCGGCGTGCGGCGACTTTGGAACTGAAACCCGCCCCGCCCGCGCCCGGCGGTAACCCCTCGCCCTGTCATTCGGTTCAATTTTGTATTCGCTCGGGAGCTGTGACATCTTGGTTACCAATTACTGTATTATTATGTCCATCGCGATAAATAAACATCCTAAACAGTCTGGGATGGTGCAAGAACAACTGCTAATGACGTATTAAAGTTTTACGAAGCTGAAAAAGCAAATAATGGACCGATATTACCGTCTGACAGTTTGATAGATACAACGGCCGCCATTACTGCTCAGTTTCTTTAGTGCTGCCCGACCAAATTTCTGTTAAAGGCTACGACACCGGTCACCGGACATTCTGTACATTATGTATCGTGTAATAAATTTACACCCTGACAACTTCTGTTACGCGACAGGGACGCCCTCCCTCGCACGCCAATTTATAGTGGTACGTCTATACTAGTGATGAACGTTGGTGTCATATTATATTTTACGCAGATTTTACACTTCAACGAGAATCAAAGAAGCCACCTTTTGGTAAGCGCGAAAGATCTTCGTTTCCAAGTGTGAAAGTAATGGAATTTTTAAGATTTTTAGCGAATGATATCGATACGCGCGGAAATGTAACTTGCCCGACGCGCGAGCCGCTGGAAAAACGAAAGAATTCAAAATGCCGTCGCGAGTTTGAAATGTGGGGCACACTTCACGGCCGTGACGAACGTCAGATGTGACGGCTAATAATAAGAATCTATGTTAATGTTTTGTGACGTAAATAAACGAGTGCGTGGCACCTACAGTTATTCATAATCCTCTAACAAATCACGGCACTACTTGGGTACCCGCCAGGGCGGCCATCAACGCGGAAGTTGGTATTTCATATTGCCAATACAAGGTACCTACTACTACTACCAAATGATATTTTTCTTATGCCACGAGCTTGGAGCTCTGTAAAATATATATTACAAAGTGCTACTGCAAATATAAAGTTAAAGTAATGAGCCAGTAGTAGAATTTTCTGGTGCATCTGGCGGATTAGAGCATACCCCAAGAAAAGGGGAAAAGGAAAAGAGAAAAGATTTCAGAGTCCAATTTTCTTTCCTGTTGGTTATGTACAGGTTTATATCTCGTAGCTATTAGCTGAAACATTGGGGATTCTTCTTTATTCAATGTTGAGTAGAAAACTTTCCTAACACTTTGGATGAAATGTCAACAGTAACGGAGATAAGCGACATGAAAAGCATTAAAAAAAATTTTGCAGTATTTCTGTATTATTTTCTGTAATACGTTGGACTATCGCTATAGAAACATATATGGAATATTTAAAATTCATTGGCTTTAATACTTAATAATTTAAAGTCGAATAAAATGGCGAAAACTTTTTACAAAACAAAAACAACGTTTAAATAATTTTGTTTGGTTTATATCAAAGCGAATGAATTATTAATATTCGATACAAATCACTTTCATGATGGTAAAATGTTTTACAATAAGCCGTAACTGGCTAAATTTCATTTTAATGAATATTTTCTATTCAAAATTGAATGAATAAAACTCCACCGAAGTTTAAGCTATTTGATACGAGATATCCCGTATAATAAAACATGATATGTCTAATGAAAGTGAAATAATGACGCAAAATATATAGATGATTTAAAAATTAAAGAAAATTTATCATCAATGTTACAGATGCAAAAGTGTTGCGAAAGGCTCCACCAACATTTTCCGAAAACGATGGTCCGTGGCGAGCACCCGAGCGCGGTGGTGCAGTCAACACAGACATAAATAATTATTTTCCACGATAATCTCCCGGGATTAGGTGAGCAACGAAAATATACTATGCATATTATAATATACGTAAATCTTAATATGACAAATGTACAAACGTTACTTTACAAGTTCAACAATAATTAATAGTACTAAACACGACAATTTACGTCACCGAGACACAGGTAGAAAAGTCAAGCCGAACCTATGTACAGAAAGAAACAAACCAATTATATATAATATAAATAGCCTGGACAACTCCGTTACAACGGAATGTATATACACAGGTGTAACAATACTTTTTTTTTTTTTTCAAAATTTGGGTTCAAAATGTTCAAGTTGTATGTTCAATATTTCAAAATAGCGAATCGAAATACAAATAATTGTATCAAGGTCATCGAAATTCAGTAAATTTGCATTTGCAAGTATTATTGCATATTTTCAAGGATAAACGTAAA
Source organism: Agrypnia vestita (assembly GCA_016648135.1). Lineage (NCBI taxonomy): Eukaryota > Metazoa > Arthropoda > Insecta > Trichoptera > Phryganeidae > Agrypnia > Agrypnia vestita. The sequence goes on along the minus strand of JADDOH010002043.1, from coordinate 71,744 downwards.
ATTGATCATACCAGGTACAAAGTAATAAACGTGGAATTCTAAAAAAATTCTAATATCTAGGAACAGGAAAGATATACGCCTCAGACTGTTCTTAAAACTGTATGGTCAATGTACAAAAATTAGAAGGAGATTAAAACTCATATATTTATGTATAGTTAGTTAAAAAAATTCCATCAACCTTGAAAATGATTTTAAAAGTCATTACCTTTTTACATTCATATGTTTTTAATGGTACATAAATAAACGTGCCAAGGTCACCCAAAAATGTAGTTTATGTGTTTTTATTATGGAAATAAAATATATGTTTTTAATTGTATTATTTAGTGGAAGAGGCGGGGGGAAAGGGGTCGTTAACCATAAAATGCAGTTCCGTTATTAATCTATTATAAATGCAATTGTGATTTTCGGGCAATTCTCGATCTGTTTCCCAGGTAATTCAATCATATTTTAAATGAATCACTGATTGGTCCGTTCTGAAATGTATACATGTTTAACACGTGTAGCACGACACACGACTTGAACATTTTAAATTCACCCATAAAATATTATGCAGTTAATCGAAATACTTCTCAACCAATCGAAAGGCGTCAAAGCATTTTGTCGATTCGGTGAAACATCTCCAAGAACATACGAAATGGGATGAAACAGACAAATTCAAGCGAAGAGTTGAAACACAATCGCATTCTTATCTCAATTTTCACATTCTTACGTACATGACGTCATACCACTCCTGCACTACTCATATTTTCTGGTCGTATCCGGTCTAATCAGAGCCGTACGCTCATTTGATCCATTAAAATAATCCGTTCTTGCTCGTAATCCTTTTTGAAGATCGCATTTACCCGAATTTCTCCTATCTTATGGTATTTCCAAAACTCTGTAGAAAGATAACGATTTGTTCATCAAAAACAAGTGACGTAAATAGATTCTAATGAAGAGCTGAAATGGATAAAAAGGTAAATTACAGGAATGCGAAAAACGTATTTCGACACCAAGAAAACAAAACAAAAACTTTTTACATGTTACTATTTTTTTTAAACTTATTTTCTATAAAAGTCCAAATTTTTATATAAAATTACGATACTTTGGTAACATTTAACTTTTATATCCGTCTTAAACCTTCAATTCAAGTTAATTTTATTCACATTGTACTACACAAGCAGACGTAAAATAGATCTTTCTGCAATATCAGAACAATTGTGCTTGCACCAGCGGCATGCCCGGGAATGGACGCGAAATGAACATTTATTTTCCCCGGGATTAATCAAATATTCCATCTCTGTTTTTGTTTCATTTGCTGAGGAGCGCCATTCGCTTCGAGATGTTCCAATTCAGATTCGGGCACTCGGCTGAAAAGCTCCGGCGATGCAAAATTCAAGAGGGTGTTTATTCTGAGGGTTTCTGCGGTCTAAGATCAGACCGGGTCTTATGGTATTTTCATCTCGATATTACGAACATTATTAAACAGGCATCCGATTTTGATTCTCGAAAGAGTTCAACGGTGACCTTGTCCGTCGGCAGTGAAAATAAGAAACACGATAAGAAAATATTCAGGAAATGCAATCTCTAATTTTCACATTCAAGCCCATCTCATACCTATTACGTACTTCGTTGGTTTTTAGGGCACCCACCAAGCAAACGGAAGAATTTATAAGTATGTTTGAAACTATCAGATCTCGTACACTTCGAGCAGCTAAGGGCCAGTTGTTTGATCAGTAGTTATAGTTGAGCTAAAATAATAGATTTTCACGAAAACGAATGTTTTAATTGGTGGAAAACACAAAAAGCATAGATTTTCACGAAAGCGGATGTTTTGTTGGTGAAAAACTTAAAAATCTATGCTTTTTTCCTAATTATTATTCTTGCTTCCTCCTAATCAGACAACTAAGTTCTTTCGCGTCCTGTTAAAACTGAATCATTAGACACTAATTTGTATTGATCAAATAAAACGGTTTATTAATTTGTTCATTATGTTTCTAAATAAAATTCATAAATCCATGATTTTCGGTTTTGGTACATTGCGCTAATTATTTAACATGGAATATATAAACAATTTTGGACAGCTGGTCAATCCTTAACATTTCACATTTATAACATTATTTTTAGCGTTCGTACATTGGTAATGTTTAACAGTAAACTGATAAAGGACGTTAATCGCTCGACAGTAATGTTTATTAAACGGCTTTGGAGATGTTTCACAGAGTGACGTATTTGGCAGCCGTCTCAAGAGTCGGGCGGCTGTCATCTGCCGAGATGATTATATTTGTGTATCCGCCAAGGCCCCGGTAAGGTCAGAGACCCCTCGCGCACACGCACACACACATGCACCATTACTAACCACATAAACAGGAGGTTAATCAATAATGCGGATAAATTTAATAAAAACACCGGCTGAACAGGTGAAAATGCTAATAAATATAATGACGTCAGAATTTTTTGACAATATAAATGATATAAAAATAGAAACAAAAGAGTTTTTCGCGTCATACAAATATGTAAAAAAAAAACTATAATGGAGAGTTGCGTCATTTTTATAATGCAAATTTTAGTCTCGGCCTTTCTTGTGTTAAGTATCGTAACCAACAGCACATTTTTAGTACTTCATTAATTTTTTAATTGACAGTATTTAAAATAATATATATTGGCTTGAATAGAACCTAATTAAATACAACAAATGTGCCACTAAAAATATGTATCGAATCTTTGCAGAGTACCAGAACAACTGAAAATGGCCCTTCTGCTGATTACTATACTCTTCGTAGAAGAGGCGGGTCTACCCTAATACAACAAACTAAAAAGCAATAAAGAAAAAAGTGAATCAATTCCCGGGATCACTTTTCCGGGAACATGTGTGCAATTGACAATTTAGTTTAACACAGAGAATCGCTGAATAAACTAAATATTTTAGTTTCTTAACGTCACCAGTAAAGTAATACTATATAAAAGTGTGTTTAAACATTATAAATAAAATATTGTAGTGGACCTGATGAATAGTTAAACATTTAAAAAAATATAAATCGATACAGGGGTATCGATTGGGTTCAGTGAATGTCGGCTCGTGGAGAGACACACGTTACACATTTACACAAAATATAGTCAAGCTAGTTATTTTTGAGCTAAGCCCAATTAATACCTTTGTATTAAATATGGCCCCACGTTGGGCGCCATTTGATACCCTTGTACCACAAGGCTTAGTTTTCACAGTAAGTACAAGATATTGTAAACATTTTAATACATTAACTTTTCTGCAAATTTAAAAGATTGGGGTACAATCTCAGGAAATAAAATATTTCGGGATACAAAGTTTTGATCCGGGACAAATTAATTATAATAAATTTGTTACGAACCTTGTGACATCTGACGATTTCGTTAATGAATAAATATGGATGAATAGATGGGGGGAGGGGGGGAGGACGCGTGAAACAATAAAAATAATAAATATGAACTTAATTATTTTTACATAAAAAGTCAGTCCAGCTTAACTTAAGTCAATAAAAATATATATTCACTCGGCTTGTAAACGTCGATCCATTCACAATAAAAAATTCTTGTTAAAAATATATAACGATATAAATTAAATAGTAATTATAGTAAAGAATTTCATTTTCATATATCTAAATAATTACTCTATAATCATAAATTATTTATTAGCTTACAGTTTACAGATTTGCACTTTAATATTACACACACAGTGCTGGCGCGGTCGCGTGATGCTGGGGAACCATTAGTCCAATCTCCGTTGTAGTTGAGAGGGCGGGCCGGTAAAGATGGCAGAAAATGGGGGTTTGAAATCAAAATTCTGAATTAATTCATTCACCTCATGGTATTTTTAGTTTTCTTTTCATTTTTGAAACTCTCACAATATTACATTGAGAATACATTTTGCGATTGAAAAGAGTTCATCAGTAATAAACATATTATATAAGTTTCTCAATCAGTTTTTTAATGAATTAATCTTTAAACGAAAATATGCTAAAATTCATAATTTAAAGTTAAGACATATCGGTCATATTGTATAACCGAACAACACACCAGATATCTCGGTTCCTTCGCTGCAAACTATCACGAAAGTCTATCAGAGTGTATCGTAGACAAAGATTGTTTCTACAAAAGCCTTTCGGTATACTTCAAATAAACATATCGTAGAGTCAGCAACAAAGCTGTCGAAGGGTTTTTAGGGGCAAAGGCTGAAACAAAAGTCTCCAATTAGGTCTAAGGCTCACGGTAAAAAGGGAGCTAATGCAAACATACAATTAGAAAGAGACTTTGAATGGACTTCACAAAATTTGCACATTGCATGAAAAGGGGATGATGTAAATAATTTGTAACACTATCTTTAATAATGTTGAAAATAATTATTAAAAACTCGTATAAAGTGTTAGGACTGATTGTATAGTATAATAGTATGTTGATGACATGTCAAATATCCCAAATGGAATCTTTTTTTTTTTTTTTTTTTCCTTTACTTGCAACGGTGAGCTATTTCAATGCTGCAAAATATGAATAAGCTCAATAATATAAATAAATTAATATAAAACACGAATCATCAAAAATATATTTGAAACGATAAATCACGAAAAGGGTTCCTCGAGCATCACGCGACTACATCAGCTTCCATTACCGACAAAAGAAACATATTCGATTCCCTACATTATAGAGATCACTTGTAGTACAAAATCACTGCGCTTATAAATTATTTAATAATAATTTACTAGTCTATATGTACAAACAGTGTAAATGAATTACATCCATCCTTAACTTATATAAAAATAACAAAACTTCACAAGGGTGGTGACGCGCGGGCCTACCGAATATTCTACTAACTACTAATACCATATTTATACGAAAACAACATTTTTATATCGTTAAATAATTACACGTTTGATTGTCTTGTCGAGAATGGTGAAAGAAATACTCGGAACAGAATGCACACTCGCCACCGAGAGAGAAAAGTAAAAAAAATAAATGCAACAACTCATTGAGAACACGACCGCCCATCACAAATACAGGATATGCTAATCACATGCTAAGCATAATTCATCAAATTGACACGGGCAGTTTAAAAACTGCGCACATTTTTTAATCAATTATAATCGTCATAGATTTTGCTGGATTGGTGGCAATATTACCAGCGATGGAGAATTGTAACTGATAAGTAGTATCGCGAGAATGATCCGAAGGCTGAGAAAAGAAACGGAGGTAATTAAAATTAACAACAGACTACACAATACATAAATAAATTAATCATCACATGATTCAATATTAATTATCATTTCATTGTTCAAACTATACGCGGACCATTACTTACAAATATGTACACCACTGCGTTTACACATAATTACATTATTTTGATAATTACAATGTAATATACACGATGTCTGTCAACTGTTCACGAAAACGTCATTATTGCACTAGACCTGCGTGACTCGCGCGGACGAAGAAACGGATCGACCAGAAGTTTTTCTGATTCAATGCGAGTGAAGTATTTTGTTGATCGAGAGATTCCGACGACTCTATTGCTGAAGCGCCCTTGGAAGAACTGTTGCGTCGAATCGAGTCATCAGTCCGGTCGGATCTGTTCTCTGTCGTCTGTTCTCCTCTCACGTCTCGCGGGGGGCACCTTCGGCGGCTGGGAGCGCCTGCCAAGACGGCCGGGGTGCTCAGGAGTTCCCCTGGGAGGAGGGCGGCACGAAGGGGGTCCACCGCAGGCAGGCGGGGTCTATCTGCTTGACCTGTCCCCGCCGCTTCACCCGCTCCTTGTACTCGTCCAGGACGTCCTGCGCCGGAAAAAACTAATTCAAAACAAGGATAAAGATCTGCTACAGGTCAACATACAATTTTGTGAATGGAAACATAAAGATAAGTCGAAACAAAGGTCAATTACATGCGACCTATTGATAAATATAGTTTGCCCACAACTTTAAACCCAAAATTCTACACCTGGAAAAATCGTAATTCGCCGAACGTAGTAAAAATACATATTTTGATAAAGGTTGACATTCGCTTCATCTACATTCATACATCTTCGCATGCAAGCTCGCCGGTTGTTGAGGCTTCTAACAGGACCATCTTCCAGTATCTCGTTAATCTGGTCAGGCCACGTCTTCCATGGTCGCCCTCTCTTTCTGGCGCCGTCAACACTTGCATTATATATCTTTCTTACCATTCTTTCCTCATTCATTCGCTCAACATGCCCAAACCACCTGAGCGACCCTATTTGTATTCTGTGTATTATGCTACGATCAGTTTTACACTCATTCCTAATATCTTCATTCTTTACTCTATCATACATGGATTTGCCACACATACGTCTAAGGGATCTCATCTCCACTGCATTCAATCTACTTTTGTTCCTCTTCTGCCAGCTCCAGGCTTCACTTCCATACGTTAGTGTCGGTACCAGAACTGCATTATAAACCGCTAGTTTTGCCTCGGTAGACATATTTCTATTAGAAATTATTGCATTCAAAGCACCGTTCGCCCTATTCCCGGCAGTCACTCTCCTCTCTATATCTTTCTCAACATACCCTCTTCTATCAAACATACTTCCCAAGTACACAAACTCATCTACTTGTTCCAAACATTGATTGGCTACTAGTATGTCAACTTTGTTTTATTGAAAAGTATTTTTTAATTCACGTAACATTCACTTGTCACGCATTTATGCATTTAAAAAAATGTATATATTTTTTTCAATATACACAGTAAACAATTGAAGACCCCATGGCAAGAAGTTGTTATTCAGAACTTAAAAAAAATTATAAAATGTTTAAATCATAGGGATGAACATGTTAACTACACTTTTTCATAAAAATCAAATCAGTTACTAATGGGAAGAACATGTTATCTTCAAAAATAACATGTTCATGCCATCATTCTGAAATTAACACCATCTTGCCTTTTAATTTGATTGGAATATTGTATGGAATATTCATATATTTGTTTTTATTTGAAGACTATTAAAATATGTACCTACTTATATATTATTTTTCATTATTATTAAATGGTACATACCATGTTTTGTATTATTAATTAACATTCCAGGTATTTTGTAATTTTGGTTAATGGATGGTAAAAACGGATAGGATTTGAAGGGTTGTTTGATGTTCGTGTTTTACCAATTTTAAAAAGGTGTTATTCTATTAAAAATGAGTGCCAGAGGCGAAAATATGGTTGTTAACTACATTCTTTTACGGAAAATTAGTATATTTTTATTTTTTTGTGCATAAATGCGTTTTTTTTTACTTTGTAAATACTTTTTTGATATTTTAGTGACATAAATCAATAAAAATTAATCTTGAATTAGCAATAAAACATATTTTCCAAAGGCGAAATGCAAATGTCTAATTATCTCAAAATGAGTTGAATGTTAGTTATCAACTTCTTGCCATGGGGTCTTCAATTATCCACTCGTTAATTCTGATTGATTCTGATGAGAAAAATTGTGGACGAACAATATTTCTAGGCCTCGAATAAAATTTGTGATTATTTTAGCGCTAGGCGTGCAAACTGACCTGTCTCTTGAGAATGATGTGCTTCCCTTTCCAGTACTTCATCATGCCGAGGGCCTGCAGCGTGCTGACGATGTCGTAGGAGTTGATGGCCATCTCCTGCGACATGTCCCTGATGGAGAGCAGCGCGCCGGGGTGCGCGCACAGGTGCTGCAGCAGCACGTCCTTCCAGTAGGAGCGGTACGAGATCAGCCCCAGGTCGGACAGCGGCTTCTCGGGGGACCCGATCTTGCCTTCCACCCTCGTCAGCAGGTAACCTGGGGAGAGAGACGGTACCATCAGCAAAACGGCAAACATGGACAGTGAGGCTGAAGACGTGTGCGCCCTCGAGCAGGTCGTCGCCAGAGGTTTCGATCCTGATGACATTGAAAATAAAATAAGAGGTACAAAAGCAAAGGTAGAAATATAAATAAAAAATTTAATGCAGTCACCGAGAATAACTAACTTAGAATGCAACAGGGTTCGAGGATATATATCACGATATTTATGGCATGATTTTTATTTTTGATATACATCCAAAAAACTTTCTGCGGTCGTTAGATGGCACTACTTGTATTTAAAAAAAATGCTACAGGTTGTTTTTTTTATATCTTTGGTCGTTACTAGGAGGCGCTAGCTGTATTTTAAAAAGTGCTAGGTTTTTTTTTTGGTATACGCTATATAACGAACGACACAGTAAGTTCGAATATCGAATACGAAATAAAAGTTAAATTTGTTTCATATAATCCGTTTTTTATTTCACACAAAGAAACACCTACATTAGAAAGAGCAACTTTTATAACTTAAATATAATAATTGCATATACAAGCTTTTTCAGTATGCAATTCATTTATTTAATAAATAATACTTCACAAAATAATAAAATAAATTTCCGAATTATTTCGAGTTTGTATCAATCGACGTGTGCAAAAAAGGAGAAAAAAAGTTTTGATATATATCGGATATATATCAAAAACGCAGATTTTAAGTATAAAAGTCAGATTTCTTCGAACCCTGGAATGCAACGATTCGGTATTTTATGGGAAATATAGCTCTATCCCTTCCAAAAACATGTTTCCAATCATAAAAGTACAGGTAGCAACATACACTTCAACCAATCAATCAAATGACCGCTTCTAAACTTCTAAACTAAACTGAGAGTTGGTTTCAATTTTAGACTGAAACATCATAGTTAATATCCACTTATTAAGACAGCAATATCTATATTTAAAAGTTTAATATTTATTTATACACGTGTGTATGGTGAAAACTCATTCCCAATAAGATGTGGACTTTACAGATTCCAGAATAATTTCCTCGAGTAGTGACAGGTTTTTTGTATTCATCTCTGAAATACCTCGGTCTGATATTGCTGCCCTCAAATAAAACTGTTCGTCTGCACAATTACGAATCCCACGATATTAAAAACGAGGATCATAAACAGGCTTGAGCTTCATGTGCGCGGACGAGTCAATCCCCAAGTGCACCGGGCGGGCTGGTCAGATTCTCCATCAGCAGGACTGCACCGGGAGTGCCACCTATCGTGCAAGATGCACTCAGATAATTCAATCAACTGGAATAATGATGCTGCAGTACAGCAGCCAGAGTAAAACGATCAAAAGATAGAAAAACAATCTCGTCTTAATCTAGCTTGGAACAATGTTATTCATTTTCTTGAACGAGGAATCCATTTATGCTTTATGCAGTGAATTGACAGGACACTTTTTTTTCACTATATTAAACATCGGTTAGTAAAGTTATTAATTACACCCTACGGAGAAAGGATATCGAAACCCGTAGTAGGGAAAAGTGCCCGTGAAAGGGCGATTCAATTCACAACCCAAAATAGCCCATAAATAAATATGAATGAAATACGTAATACTAGCGCTAACAAACGGACCGGATGCGGCTATAATTCGAAAGAATGTGATAATACACATATAAAGAATGTTGCTTTAAAAACTCCAATCAAAATATCTATATATCTCATTTTCAATAGTGACATCTATATTGGATTATGGGAATGACAAAGTTTTCGGCTGCAGGTGGCGGTAATATAAATGCAACTCATATACGAAACAAGGTGTGCAAGATAAATATATACACAACTTCCAAAAATTTGATAGACGTGGTAGATAGTCTATCATGGGTGGAACTGGTGAACTGATGGTTACACTGTTAAAGTGATCACTTAAGTCAGCCGTACGATTGGTCGTAGGCTCTCTGAACACCCAAAAAAGACTTCCATACCTACTATCTCATAAAAAATAATATTCATCTCTATGAGACATCTAAAGTATAGCTCAATTATGCTTAATAGGACTATCTTAGATTATTTAAAAATAAGTTTCACCAATTTCGCTTTAATATAAAAGTAGTTTAATATTTTTTTAGTTAAATTCACGCCCTTTTTGAAAGAGATTGCGCATCGATTATGGAAAGGACTACAGAAAGGACGTGGCGTTGCACTAGTTCACTAATGTAGAGTTTGTGAAGAGAACAAATTTGACTCGCGGAGAATTTGGAACATAGAAGAGACTGTCCGCTGTCACCACGCCGCCTAAAATGCCGTAAACAACGTGGACATAGAACATTTACAACGTAACATGTACATGTCTACGTACTATACGTAAGTACAACTATAGGTCTTACCATTTAAGAAAGACAATCGAATTAGTATGTCGAGCCGTGCGTACGAGGCACATTGTTTCGTTGTGTTGGTGTATGTACCCACACAAACACAACGAAACAATGTGCGTCGCACGCACGGCTTACACATACTAATTCGATTGTCTTTCTTAAATCAAAAGACCTATCTTTTTCTTCCTCAGCCTTCATCTCTCCACTGCTGGATATAGGCCTCTACCATACCCCTCCATCCTTCCTTGTTATTTGCTAGTTATAGCCATTTCTTCCCCCCCACAGCGACTACATCTTCGGCCCATCCCTTTTGAGTTCTCCGACGCCCCTTTTATTTTCCCAAGGTCTCCATTTCAGAACTCTGGTGTCTCGCCAAACGTGGAGGGTAGGAGGGAAATAAAATACCTCTCGCAGACCAACAGACAGTATCGTCTGGCCCACAAGGGGCGGCTACAAACATCGTCCGTTATTTGTTATGTTATGTTATGGCGGCTAATTTCAAAACTCACCAACCCGTCTGGCAAGCATGGTGTTTTAATGCCAAACACCTTCCAAAAAGAAAGACCTATACCAACCAATATGTTTTACTACAAACATTTAAATCGTAGGTACAGCATATCCAAACAGACGACTTTTTAATGAACGTCCCTTTGTATTACTTTCAAATCAAAGTGTTTATGAAATAAACAGATTGCTAACTAACTAACCATCACGCCGTTTCCCCGCAGGGGTAGGCAGAGAGGATTGAACACACTCTTCTATCCTGGCACACCGCTTTTGCTTTGGCCAATTCATACATCTTCTCATACAAATAAAAAAAAAAAAAAAGAAGTTCTGCGGTTGTTGCGGCTTTTAACGGGGCCATCCTCAAATACTTGTAGTATCTTATCGTGCCAGGTCTCTCGCGGACCCCCTCATCCCTGTTGCCTTCAACACTCGTACGTTCCACATGACCAAACCATCTCAGCGCTCCTTTCTTTATCCTATCTACCACACTACAGCCAGCATCGCATTCACGTCTAATTTGTTCATTCCTCACTCTATCGACCAAAGATTTTCCACACGAGCGTCTCAGTGACAGATTGCGCTTATATTAAATAATCTTTAAAAATAATAACGAGTCACGAAGATTAAAAGAAAAATCCACATCATGGGCACTCTCCCCTACAAAGTTTAGAATAGTGAAAATTTAAAAGATCATGTTCATCAACAGAAAGGAACTGCGTTATCTGAAACTAGGAACGCTCAAACTCCCCGTGGGCAACTCTTCACAGTCCAGCGGTTCGTGACGCACGGTCAGCGGTGAAATCATCGACTCGATCAAAACGCCGGCTCTTTAATTAAGACGTTACAGGAAGGCGAAGATCCGTGAATAAAAACCTATAAAACGGCCATAAAGTGTGTCAATTACAGATTACAGATAATTACAGATTGTAACAAAAAACGGCGGAAGGGGAGAGAATGCACGCCCCAGCAAATCCGATCAAAGCGCGCGCCAGCAGCGCTCGAACCTCCGGCGTATGGAAGGTCATTTCCCCGACGTACTTTTCAGAAAAAAAAAATTAAAATGCACAGCATTCAATCCCTATTATCCTATGGAATATTTGGATGGGGAGGGTGTGTCACATCAGTCATGGATTCGCTGACAAAATCACAAAAATGCATCATGAGTACAATCAAGAATGAGTACAACCAAGAAATCGAGAATGCTTCCTTCAGATGATTTGTTTGGAACATTTAACGTTCTTGACCCGAGGCAATTATACCTTAAAACCACACTTGTAAAATTCCACAAGGACACGGTAAATTTTAAGCGTACACAACAAACACGGGTTACAAGGGCAATTTGATTTCACTGCCCCGCTGGTTTTTAACAAGTTACCAAATGAAAATAAAGAAATTACAATACACAAACCTTTTAAACACCGTATTACTAATTTTATAAAAATATCAGGTAGAAGGTATGGTGAACAAGTGATCCGCCCTTGACCTCTGAATTGGAAAATCTTCTTTATACAGGGTGTACCAGAGCTAGCAGCAGAAACTTGACCGGTAGATTCCTGCCTATGTTATTAGTCTAAAATGTTCAAGCAACCATGACCTAATGTCAATAGTTATGGAGATATGCAGTATCAAAGATTGCATTTTTTCCAATATTTCTGACTTTTTTTTTTCAAAAAGTTGAACTATCATTACAGTAACTTATATCGATTATGAAAAATTCATTTGTTTCAATACAACTCAAATAAAATGATAAAAACCTTGTAAAAAAAAACTTTTTTCAATTTTCGCGAGGTTTTCATCATTTTATTCGACTTTTCATAATCTATATAAGTTACTGCAATGATAGTTCAACTTTTTGCAAAAAATAAATCAAAAACATTTCTAATTTTATTTTTCTATTAGGCTTACTCCAAGCATGGATCTCTCCGTGGATCGTTGCGTGCATTTGAGCTTTTCTACACATTTCTTTGTAAGGGCCATAGTCTCCACTCCATACGTCATCACTGGCAGTATGCATGATTCAAAGGCTTTTCTTTTTAGGCTATTTGGGATCTCTTTGTTCTCGAAGATATGTTTGAGTTTGCCAAAAGCAGCCCAGCTCACTGCCACAGATTGCAGGAAAACGAGAGGAAAGATGTTACACATCAAATTGAAGAGACCGGGGAAATGAATAAGAATAACAGAGCGTAAGACCGGGAAAGGTATTGTTTAATTGGAAGAAAACATTCTCCTCTCGCAGAATGGCGCTGCCCAGTGGCGCGTGCCCTGCCGAGCCGCGGGCGCAAGAGCAGGCACGCGAGCCGCCGCCGGACGCGCCGCTGCGGGACGACCCCTCGCCGTCGGGTAATGGATCCTCTTTGCTCCGCTGAATGTGGGAAATGTGCGTACGGAAGATTACCGGCTTGGCTAGAGTTTTTAATGACGCGCGATTAGTATAAGTCATGTTCCGGACGTGATGCCTCGCAGAGACGGGTGTGTCAGAACTGGTAGCAAAAAATTTACAGTGGATTCCTGCCTTTATAATGAATCGAAAATGTTGAAGCAACCATTGACGTATTGTAATATAGACACGTTATTCCCATACTTTCTTTCATATGTAGCAAATATTGCTTTGAAAGAGACAACAAATCACGGCACACAAACGCTCTGCGTATAGACGGAAAAATCAGGTAATTTGAAGTCACGGTGACTAAAATAACATACTCATTCTTACAATAGTGTACGATATTCTGTTCCTTTTTCCGCGTAGCGTCGCGCCCGATCACAACGAAGGTCCGTTATTTGTATACCACTTCTCAATTTGACTTACGCTAATGCCATCCATGGTTATATATATCTCGATTACTCTGGGGACAAAAATCCGGTAATTGTATTCTTGAGAAATGTGAATATTGTCAAAAATATCAAGAATAGACTATTGGCGGATAAAGACATGGAAATGTGGCACAATTAGGTGGTTGCACCGCTTTTCGTCAGCAAAAAATACATTCAAATCAAAAAAATTTTTTACTATAACTTTCGACTTATAAAATTCTATATTATCATAATTTCTATAAATTTCTACTATCATAATTTTTTACTATAAAATTATTTTTAGTATCATTAATCACGGCATACATATTAGTTAATATTTTTCATTAACATATTATACTAAAAATTTCAAAATGGCGGAATAGGGTTTGAGTGAAACGAAAATTTTAATTATTTTCTTGTTATTCATATCTGTAATGTAGCTTGTAAGAAACACTTTTTTTGTGCGAATGATATAATTTTGAAAGAAATTTTAATTTTTTCCTAATAAAAAGCAAACGGCGCTTTTTATATAAAAAAAATTGTACGCTACATCGTTTTTAATGTTATCAGTATGCCGTTTACAAAGTGAGCCTAATACTATAATTTTGAGATATCTCAAAAATTAAAAAAAAAAAAGAGTTTTGAGAAAAACCCAAAAGAATTATGTACCTGTCTATTTCTTTTAAAAATTCACCAATCACCCTGGCTTCAAATAGCTACGACTTAACCAATTTTTGGAATTTTTGAATGCGTGATGCCTCAAATTATTTTTGGAACTTCGAGCTATAAGATAAGCAAAAAAAAAGAAGATTTTTTTGAATTAAGGTGGTGCCCCTCGGAGGTGGATGGAGACCCGGGCTCCGGACTTGCGGGGGCGCGCCGTCTCGCGCCAGAGGAGGCAGATAACGAAGGACAGCTCGCTCTGCTGTTTATACGATATACCTTTTTAATTAATCTGGAGAGGTCGTCGAGGTTTAAACCTTGCATTAAAAAATCATAATTACAACACGTTAATGACATCATAAAACATTTTACGATGTCGAATCAAGAGCTCCGCACTATCGGGAAGCACTGCGAGCAATAAACTTTAATGTTACTATTTTTACATCCTTTCTTTTAACTCGTGGCGTTTGCTTGCTTGCCGGGTGAAAAAACTTTGGATCAATTTTTAACCCTTTTCCCGTGATCCAATCGAGTTGAAACTTGGCAAGTAGACTCGTGGCGACGACCAAGAAGATCGATCAAATTTTCGTTAAAATAAAATTAATAATTATAGTATAATTTCGGATTTTTAGAAATTTTATTGGTTTTTTCAAATTGGAATCATTAGAAAAGTTTGATTACTAGCATAGCGGCCCGATAACGTCGCGGAATATTTTCTAAATTTGAATTACTCCATCGGTATACATAATAGACAGGTACTTCACCACGAATGTCGAAAATCTAAATTGACTGACAAATGTTTTTAGAATTTAATCTTCAAAGCACGAAGTGTCTTATCAAAGCTCAAAACATCAGACATCTGACAAGTTTAGTGTTATGTTATATGTTTTAATTCGTCTTTAATTGTTGTTATATTTTACAAAGAAAGGGAGTATAATAAAAACTTAGTTTTTATGGGTTACTTTTTTCACTAATGAATTACGCTACTCGTAGCTTTTAAAATGGTGAAAAAAACTTATATGTATTCCTTATTTCAATAAGTCCTTATACTTCAACCGTAACATTCAGAAACATGCGCCGCACACTCGATAGGAAAGTAAGTCCCATTCATTTTAATGGTATGATAATTTACTTTCATATAAAAAGCATGTTATTATTAATGCGCGATTCGTAAATATATTATATAAACAAAACTATTAATTGCCTTCGCATGCACTGTGTTGTACCAGTATTAAAATGAAACATAATAATTTCGTTGTCTGTCCGTCTGTCCCCGTAACTTCTTGTAACGTTTGTAATTTCGTTCGAATTCCGTTAAATTTTTAGAATATTTTGAGTTGGTCCAAATTTTACAAGAACACTACTGGATTTTATCCCAGGGGACATCATTAATCAAGATATATATAAATTCCAAATCAAAAAAATATAGATACCTCATTAGTGACATCTGTATTTGGTTAGGGGAATGAAAAAGCTTTGGACGCCGGTGGCGTTAGTGAAAATTACAACATATATGTGAAACAGTAAAACTAAAATATATACAAAACTTCCAAAAATATGATAGATGTGGTATTCTATCGTGGGTAGAAATGGCGAACGTTTCATTGTGAAAAATCTTCACTTAAGCCAGCCGTGGATAGGTCGTAAGCCCTTTGAACACCCAAAATAAAATAAAAAAAACTTCCATATCTACTTTCCCATAAAAAATCAGTGAGAAAATCGTACTTTCAACGCGATTCCTGAAAAATATATTTTTTCAAAATAATCCCTACAACTAAGAAACGAATATTTTAAAGCATCAAAGCTGATTTTATAAGAAACAAGTTTCACTGTAACCCGTGCCAGATTTTCATGATCTAAAATTTTTTTTTCCTTCTCAACGGCGAAAAATCATCAAAATCAAAATGTTATGTTTATCAAGCCGGCATTTTGATTTTTGTAATTATTTTTTACGAGGAACGACAAAGTTTCTGATGTTTAAGAAGACATTTTTTAGTGCTCTCTTGGTACCTGTATAGACCCTTTTTTATTTAATTGTCTTTGTGGTTTAAATAATAATAATAAGTATACCGCAGACGCTATAAATCGTTCGTATTTTACTGAAAAATATCCTGAAATTCACATATTTTTTTAATTTTTTTTTTTATTTATTAGAGACACTAACAGGATAATGGGTACATGACACTCAGATAATAAACATTATAGTGAATACTATGCCCATTATCCCAATTACAAGTGTCTTCGGCATGCTCTAGTAACATGTATTTTTGTAATTAATTATATTTCACATGTACATTTATGTATATTATATATTTGTGTTTGAGTGTAGTATTTAATGGATCTATAGGTTCATGTCGTCGTTTAGAAAATGGATGTTGTGTATGAGTGAGTTTTTGAACGAAGATAACGTGTCTGCAAGAATATCAGCATCAATGTTAGGGTCGGCACAATACAAATTACATGTGCGACACAACCTTGTAATGGGAGAAAAGTAACCGACATTATTAGTGTGCTGACTTATTCTGAAGAACTCCGGGTTTCTTATACGGGGTTTAACATGCAAATTTATATCAGATAGACAGAGAGAATCAATAGCTCCGCTGAGCTATTTTTTAAATTTTTTTTTATCGTTTTAATGAGAATACCCCCTTGATTGTAAATCTAAATGGAGTTCCTTACGCCGGGCGCACACTGTACGAAATTGAGTAGTACGTATACGTACGAATACGCAAGTACATTCCTGACCTTCCAAGTAGTATTGAACATCGCACACTGTACACGATTTAGTAGTGCGTATATGCCCGTATAGATGCGACGTCCGACACGATCCGGATTTGTTCGGAAATTTTTGCAATGACCACAAATGTTTGTGAGACCAAGGTGATTCAACTACGTGACCATCAGAGCAGATCATGGCGGAGAATCTCTAAAGAACCAAAAAATACCCGTAAGTTAAATAATTTGGTTTAGTGAAGGTGAGGTATAATTATGTACTTCGAACAAAAAAACTTTTAAATATTTCTCCGATGAGCTCTCGTTACCCTTCGATTCTCCCCGGCATTTGCGAATCTATTAGATAGATTGTCACGAAATTTGTCGTTATTTAAGTCTGCCATAATAGAGCTTTCTATGAGATACAGAGTATTCATTTGGCACAAACGTCATTGGAGAAATGCGCAAAGTGACTGATGGTGACAACGCAAGACGCGATCAATGTGCGCGCTCCAATACGTGGGAAAATAATCGTACGAATACGTACGTAATAATTCGTATCCTAAGTGCGGCCGGCCTTAAAGTTAAAGAGTTAAAGCCTCCTTGTGGTGACCCTAGCCCAGTAGGTTACCGCAGTTCAAGGCCACAGGTGACGAGGGTAGACACACCGGTCATGAGTTCCCATTTGCAGTCAGCTCTGCACGAAGGGATGATTTTAATGAAGCATAATTTGTTGTTATTTCCGTGCACGTTTCGCTGCAATAGACAGAATGCACAAAATGAGCATTGCAGATACTAAATTCAATTGAAGATACGTTCTCGTTCGACCGTGAGATATTAATACTTATATTAGGTCCTTACATATGAAATTGGCGTTTAGTATGAGAGGAACATAAAGCCGATTTTTTTTTATTATAATATATTTATTTAATCAAAGTATGTACCATTGCTATCTATGCACTTTTGCCATCTCATAGGTAGTTCATCGATCCCTTTACTAAAAAAACCATTCGGACGGGAATCAATAAAATCTTTGAAGGCGGTTTGGACTGCCCCATCGGAGTTGAATTTTTTCCTTTGCAAGAAGTTATCCAAATTTCGAAAAAAATGGTAATCTGTTGGGGCAAGGTCCGGAGAGTACGGTGGATGTCTTAGACATTCCAATTGAAGCTCCTCTAATTTGGTAGCCGTCTGTTGTGCAGTGTGTGGTCTAGCGTTATCATGAAGCAGCAGTTGCCTAGAGCGATTAACCAGCCTCGGTTGTTTAGCAGCTAGCTTTTCCATCATGGTTTGCAGTTGCTGACAATAGACATCTGCCGTAATCGTCTGGCCAGATTTAAGAAAGCTGTAGTGAACGACACCAGCACTAGTCCACCAAACGCTCACAAGTAACTTTTTTGGAGTCAATTTTCGCTTGGGGCATGGTTTGGCTGGTTCGGCAGGGTTCAGCCATTGCGATGAGCGCTTCCGATTATCGTACAGGATCCACTTTTCATCACAGGTAATGATTCGATTTAAAATCCCTTCATTATTGTGCCGGTTGAGTAATGCAACGCAGCAGTCAACGCGCGTTTGTTGATTTGCTTCACTCAATTCGTGAGGTACCCACCTTTCAAGTTTTTTCACCTTACCAATTTGCTTCAAGTGGATTAAAACAGTTTTATCACTAACACCGCAGCCTGCAGCTAACTCGGATGTGGTTTGCGATGGATCCGCTTCCACAATAGCCTTCAATTCTTCATTATGAACTTTGGTCTCCGGCCGTCCACGGGGCTTGTTCTGCAGGTCGAAATTTCCAGAACGAAAACGTTGGAACCAAAAACGCACTGTGTTTTCTTTTGCGGCACCATCGCCATACACATCATTAATCCTTCGAGCCGTTTCTACAGCACTGGTGCCACGGTGGAACTCGTACTCGTAAATAACGCGATATTTCAAGTTTTTCATTTTGTAAACTGAGTGGCGCAAAGAAAAAAAAATTGAGGAAAAAACAAATGAATTATAATTTTCAAAACACAAATACATGAGTAAATAGCTGTATAAATTTGGATTTGGAATTCCTAACCAAAGAGAAGATATTTGAGATCAAATTTGCCAGTACGGCAAAACGCCAATTTCATATGTAAGGACCTAATATTATTTTGCTCGATTCATGGCAAAAGTTTATTTACATGACTTCCACGAAAAGCAACGTTAATGTGATTCGTATGGCGCGGGAACACCGATGAGACTTGTCTCGAAAGCGCTCAGGGGACACTATATATAATATAATAGTTTTATAGCTGTTTTTAAGTGCATTTATTTATTATTGAATTTTGCCGCACTAGGTAGGTACCGTACAACATACCCAATTTGTTTAACAATGTGTTTGGTCAATTATATGTTTTTATTTATTTTCATAGATGGCGGTAGTGTGCCGCCATACATACTGCACGAAAACTTTGAATAAATATTTAAAAATAAACGCATAAATTACATAAAATTTGAGAATGTAAATCATTGAGGGTAGTTGTTGTTTACAAGCCAAAATATATCAAATTTTGTAACGTTGCACGCTTGACACCCGCCGTGTAGCATGTATACAAAATCAGAAGCGTTGGCTGTGTGCGTATTCGCTGTGATGGCACTCGCTGGACATTGATTTGTTTATAAACAATGATTTTTTCCATCGCGCGCGCTCATTGGTTAAATGAAATTGCGCGCGCTTACCCGGCGTCTTTTTTCCTGTTGGGCATTTCCGTCCGTTTTCACGAAATCACTGCCGCAGATTGCAGGAAAGGATTACACATAAAAAAAATCCGATATAACCTTTGATTATGCAATTTTTGTCCTAGGTAAACAATAATAAACTTTTTAAAACCAAATTAATTAATCAATTAGAAAGACATAGAGAGAGAAATAAAGAACCCGGACCACCTCCTTTCCGGGGCCAGTGCTCTAACCATTAAGCTATAAGAGCCTTGTATATTTCCGTGAATATATTGACCTTATATGTAAGTCTTATTGGTTGATTAATTTTTATTTACTGTCCATTTTTAGAGCAATCCACGGGGGTTCAAATTACTTTGCAACACTACCGCTAGATGGACGCCAGAATTAACACTTTAATTCATTGTATTTTTGGACACCTTTGATACAACAGAATATTATATTCAAGAACGCATTCATGTTTGTGAAGTTGTAAAATATTTTTTCGTGGATTAGATTTTTCTGTAGGCCTTTCTAATTGATTAATTAATTTGGTTTTAAATTTTTCACAGAACTGAAAATTTACAGATTCTGATTCACAGATTCCGAAAAATTACGACTTCACAAATATGAATGTATTCTTGAATATAATAATAGAGTTGTTCAAGCTGGGTACCATTGACGAGTTTGACTGTCCAATCAACAAAGTACTCGTATACAGATGGTCGGTGAAGCAAAGTTGTCGATGGCGTCGCGTGAGGCGGCGCCGCGACGCTACTCGGGGCTGCGCACGCGCCCGGCGCCGCTGGCGTCAGCTGACTGGCGTGAATGGAAAAACTCCGTTAACTGTTGGCATTAGAGCCGACGCTCGTACTAGCGCGGCGACCTTTTGAATGTCTCGGCGTGTTATTTTTTTGCTACCAGCTTTTTCCCTAGACATAATATTGTTTTGATAAATTAAGCGTTGTCCCGTTTACAGAGCGGAAGTTCGCGATCAACACAATGATTTATACACAACCTTTTATTCCACCAATTTGAGTTACACAGGGTTATTTGTAAAACATTAATAACCTCGCAGGACTATATTCCTGCCTTGATTATGAGTCAAAAGCTATCATGACCTAATAACATCAGTAGTTAAGGAGATATGCGATATCAAAGTTTGCCTTTTTTTTTCAATATTTCTGACTTATTTTTTGTAAAACGTTGGACCATCATTACAGTAACTTGTATCGAATATGAAAAATTCATTCCCTTTAATACAAGTCAAATAAAAAATAAAAACTTTAAAATTCCAATTTGAAAACATTCCAATCGGAATTCTTTCAGGGTTTTTATCATTTTATTTAACTTGTATTGAAACGAATGAATTTTTCGTAATCGATATGAGTTACTGTAATGATAGTCCAACGTTTTACAAATAATAAGTCAGAAATATTGAAAAAAAATGCAAACTTTGATGCCGTATATCTCCAAAAGTATTGCTATTAGGTCATAATAGCTTTAACATTTTCGAATCATAATCAAGGCAGGAATGTAGTCCTGCGAGGTTATTAATGTTTAACAAATAACCCTGTATAAGCCTAAGCGCTTTCGATGGACACAACCATCATCTTCAGAGGCAACATTATAACTAATTGTAAATCAATATGGCCGACAAATAGAAAATTAAATTAAAAATTAAAAAATTCTTATATGCACCTGGTTTAACCAAATCCATACAACCTTGGAGGAAATTAATTTACATTGTAAATATTTCAAATAAAATAAGCGATCCCACAAAAACCAGTTTCAAAAGTGCTTTCTATACAAATTCTAATTTAAATAAATTACTCTTCAATTGTAAAGATAAGCAAGATTGGGTGGATAAGAGTGGCATCTATAACTTAACATGCAATGATTGTGATGCTGTGTACACCGGGCAATGGGGTAGAGATGTAGGCACAAGAATAAAAGAACATCTGAGAGCTTTCAGAGGACTATCCGGATATCTGAGATGGCGGACCGCCGTATTGAACACGATCACTTGTTCGACCGAAATAATGTTAGGGTCCTGCATCTAGAGGCGAAGGGTCGTAAACTGGATGCTCTAGAAATACTAGAAATTAATAAAGCAATCAAAAATAAAAATGACCTAATAAACATTCAAATACCTGCGTCATCCCCATTGTTAAAATAAGTATTATTGTATGTAAAAATTAAATACTGTTGTATATGTCAATAAATAACTACCCTCACTACACCAATTTATTCACGCAATATAAGACCTTTTCTAGGGTGATTATAAACTCCGGTTTGTTTTGTGTGTCGAGATCGATATATTTTTTTTTAATAAATTTACATACTAGTATTAATATTTGTAATATTTAAAGCATTAACTTTGTGGTTAGACATTTTAACAGAGTGTAACTTAAATTAGTATAAACCGCTACCAGATTTTAGGTCAATAACTAGCGAAGGGAAAAACTTCATTTCAAAATGAAGACTACAACACACACACGTTCACCAGTTTGAAGACTACAAAGTGTACACTACAATTGTAGTAAAAACTACTTGAAGTGAAGCAATTGTAGTACTACGAAATGAAGTGAAGTAAATGAAGTGAAGTAATGAAGTAATTGTAGTATTAATGAAGTGAAGTAATGAAATGAAGTAATTGTAGTATTAATGAAGTGAAGTAATGAAATGAAGTAATAGTGAAGTAAATTTTTAAATGAAATGAAGTATTTTTTTCCCAAATAAAAATTTAGCGAGCTAAAAAAAAAAAAAGGTCGCCAGACAGATTTCTTCGTTCGATTCCAAAAAATTTTCAAACCATGGGGGGGGGGGGTTGTTACAGTTTCCAAAGATTTCTCCGTTTAGCTACATCAACTTCCCAAAAATTTCTTCATAACTCCCAAAATTTTTCAAACCATGGGGGGGGGGGGGTTGTTACAGATTCCAGAAAATTCTTCATATATCTACATCAACTTTTCAAAAATTTCACGTAAAAAATACACTATTTAAAATGTGTTTCTCATACTTTCGATAACTTTGAAGTGTATGTACTTTGTAGTGTTCGCTTTGAAATGAAGTGTACTATTTGAAGTTTATACTTTCAATAACTTTGGTGTTTGTAGTGTGCACTACACATCAAAATGTGCGAAGTGTGCACTTCAATGTAGTGTAGTACTACATTGTGGTAGTGAGTACAGAGCGGACCCATCACTATCAATAACATTAAAAACATTGCTCCAATTGGGCCACGTCTATGTCTAGGGCCGACCCTGTATCAAGCGCCGCACGTGTGACACCCATATCGAACCATCGATGGTTATAAATAGACACAGTGGCTATTGAACGTCGGATAATTATAGAAGGCAATCATTTTTGCACCGATGCAACGAGCCGAGAAAACGAAGGAGTCGTGTACACTGGTATAGGAATAAACAGAGAAATGTGTGAAGTGTCTTTGAGGGGGAGGTTTTTAGGAAAATGTCACTGAATAAATTATCCTGTGCAAATACTAAAATACCACCAGTAACGTATCTGACAAAGCTTAAGGTAAATGTCTAAAAACCGGTAATTCAATCATTGATAATACATCAACTTTCATTACATTCCATGTACATTTTGAACCCCCCCCCCTCACCAATGAAGTGACCAGATGATATTAATTAAGGAGGAGTACCTACCTAGACATTTCGAAAAAATCGTTTTTTAAACTTTTGAATTTTCATTTGCGGTCATAAGAATGTCTGGTAAAATCTTCAAGCAAAAATAACAAGGTTATAATACTGATACACTGATAACAGTGGCATCTCTTTGTTAAGTAGTGCTCTTTCATAATAAAAACGTAAACGTGATATCGATGATTTTATGTAAGTTGAAAGATTTCGCGATTTATTCATTGCTCAATTTTCAAACGCGCGTAACTCGAAACCATGTTTTGAAAATCGGTGAACAAAATATCTCGGCAGCCATCGAATCGATTAACCTGAAATGTCTAGTGGTTATTCTATACATAACTATCTAGTCTTTTTCATACGATTTTTTTAAATGACTTAGTTTTTTTTTTATCGGTATAACAAACCCAAAATTTTCCCTAAAAACTCTATTTTAAATTCAATCTATATTTTCAAACACTCCTATGTTTAAGACTAAATTATTGTGTCAATTTTAATAATCTTTTTTTTATGATTACAGATAAAATGGGAGTGGTTTCTGCGGAGGACCTTTTTTTCGGCAGTCGACAAAACCCAAGAATTTTTCGCCATTGCTCAATATTTTTTTATATTCTTAAAAGCATGTACTTTCATGTAGAAATAATACCAATACCATAATTTAAATAGGTTTCCTTTAAAAAAAATCAGAAAAATGGTCTTTTTTCGAGATTGTAGGCAGGTATTTCCCCGCAAATTAAGAGTAGTAAAGAGAAGGAAGAAGCTATCGATTTGCGACCAAATAAGAGATGAAAGAAGAGGACAAATGCTGGGAGGTCCCCAGCGACGATATAAAAAACAACAGGACTGAATTCGACAGAAACTTCAAAGAATCGAACTCTACGCTAGAAGACCTGCAATGGACGGACCCCTTTAAATATTTAACTATTTGAAATAGCTAGTTCTTCCACAGACTGCAGTAAAACACGCTAAAGATAGACGCCCTTTAGGTGATTTTTTAAAAAAGAGTGGAACTATAAAAATATTAGAAAAATCGTTCAGCAAGAAAATATGTTATGGTCCCGACAAAATGCTGTTAGATTTTATGCATTTATTTTCATGTAACACGGAAAAGACCTCACATCACGCTCAAAATTAAAAACTTGCCACACACCAGCCTTACCATTCGACACCGAACTTTATATAAAAAAAGGAAACAGGAATCTCACCACTAAAGAAACACAATGCTTGAAGATAAAATATGGAAGATTTCGATAATAATAATCGTAGTAAAAGTGTTAAAATTAGAGAAATTCCAAAGAAAAATAATGAACATATTCAAGACATGATAAAACTAATTGCAACGGAGGTTAAAATTGATCTTGGCAATATTAATAGCAGTATCGAACCGATCCATATAATTTAGAATTTATGCATATCCCATGTACTCTTCATCTGTTCGTTAGAACAATCACCTCGATTCTTTGCTGGATATTTGTTTAATAAGTATTCGGAAGTGGGAAGACTTCGGTGGTTGGATGATCAAACACCAAGCATTGCCGATTATAATTTTGTTAAAGCTTTTAATAATTACTGTTTACTTTTTTACTAATCATTGTTTATAATGTATTTATTTTAAAGTATTTCAATGACCGTTCATTTCTCTTTTAAATTAAATATGTTTTATTTGTATTATTTTATGGTTCATCATTATAAAACGCGTTTTAGGTTAGGTTACGTAAAAATTCATGTACTAAAGTATATAAATATAATACTGTAAAAGCCAACTGGAGCATTTATAAACAAATAAATTAATAAATAATAAGACAGATACGGCGTAGTAGCTTGACACGACCAAAACTGAAATTGAGCTGCAATGTCTTCAGTGACATTCCTGTCCTGGAAATTGAGTACTAAAGATTTACCAGACTGATATATTAAATGGTTTGAATCGTTTGTATGGTTGCATATTATTTTACATATAAAAACGCAATTATTTTGCTGTGTTTTACAACGACCGTATCTATTGTTACTGCATCGAAATATTTTATACCTATACAGGGTTATTTGAAAAACTTTAATAATCCCGCAGGACTATATTTCTGCCTTGATTATGAGTCGAAAATGTTCAAGCTGTCATGACCTAATATCAATAGTTATGGAGATATGCGACATCAAGTTTTGCATTTTATTCTCAATATTTTTTACTTATTTTTTGTAAAACGACGGACTATCATTACAGTAACTTATATCGATTGCGAAAAATTCATTCGTTTCAATACAAGTTAAATAAAATTATAAAAACCCTGAAAAAATTCCAATTGTAATGTTTTCCAATTGAAATTGCAAGGTTTTTATTATTTTATTTGACTTGTATTAAAGGAAATAAATTTTTCATAATCGATATAAGTTACTGTGACGATAGTCCAACGTTTTACAAAAAAATAAGTCAGAAATATTGAAAAAAAAATGCAAACTTTGATGTCGCACATCTCCACAACTACTGGTATTAGGTCATGATAGCTTGAACATTTTCGACTCACAATCAAGGCAGGAGTATAGTCCTGCGAGGTTATTAACGTCTTCCAAATAACCCTGTATGTGCGACGGGTCCATGAACTTGGATTTAGCCCTCTGCGAAAATACCTAGACGCGGCTTCGGCGGCGGCGCGCCCAGTCTTGCCAGAACACAAAAGGAATTTGCGTCTCGGCTTTATTGCGCCGCGCCGGGCGGGGTGTGGGGAGGGGGGCGGCGGGGGATTTTATTCCATCCGCGCAAAAAGAAGGAAAAATGAGACGGAGGAAGCGGGACGCGGATAGCCGCGCGAGCGGGACTGCTTTAAATCTGACAATGCAGACTGCGCGCCCAACACTTGGCGGACCTGGCGACACCTCGCGCCGCAACTGCGACATGTCTCGCGACCCCTCACTTCGCCGCGCGGCTCTGGCTGCCGCTCGTCGATGAGATTTATTTATTTGTTTATTTGGAAACATTAACAGATATAATAAAATTAAATGTATAAATATATGAGAGTGTAAATAGTTGGTAATTAACATATTAACTTATATCCTAACATGTCTCACATAGAAATAATTTTGAAGTAGTACACATAGACGTATTATAAAATAGACACGTTATTCCCATACCAGCCGTGTAGTGTTTGTATCTATGGAATAGATATAATACATTGTCTCATGTACTCTTGGTAGAGGGGGTGGCTGTCAACTGGAAATGCGGGCAGTTGTTTGTACGAAACACCGTGAATTGGACAGACGCCTGCGCTCGGGCTGAGAGTAATAGTGAGCCAGTGTTATACCTTTTTACCTTAAAGTAATCCTTATTAGTGAGGTATTGATCACTACAAGCCGGCTTTCATATGTAGCAAATATTGAATTCAAAGAGAGAACAAATCACATAATCAAGTAATCACGTAAAAATCAGGTTATTTGAAGTCACGGTGACTAAAATAACACACTCATTCTTACAATAGTGTACGATACTCTGTTCCTTTTTCCCGGGGACTTTTTGTCGGCGTAGTTTTCGTAGGTTCGTTCGTTGCCAAGACGAATAGGAATGAGCTGGGCTGCTTTTGGCAAACTCAAACATATCTTCGAGAACGAAGAGATCCCAATTAGCATAAAAAGAAAAGCCTTTGAATCGTGCATACTGCCAGTGATGACGTATGGATTGGAGACTATGGCCCTTACAAAGAAAAGTGTAGAAAAGCTCAAATGCACGCAACGATCCATGGAGAGATCCATGCTTGGAGTAAGCCTAAGAGATAGAATTAGAAACGACGAAATTAGGCGCAGAACTAGTGTAGTGGATATCATGGATATGGATTGGAAGATGGATGGGAAGCTAAAATGGCAATGGGCAGGACAGGTTGCAAGACAGGATACTACAGGATGGCCTCAGGTTCTGAAATGGAGACCTTGGGAAAATAAAAGAGGCATCGGAAGACCTCAAAAGAGATGGGCCGATGATATTGTCGCTGTGGGGGGAAAGAAATGGCTACAATTAGCCAACAACAGGGAAGAATGAAAAAATAAGGAAGAGGCCTATATCCAGCAGTGGAAAGACGAAGGCTGTTGAAGAAGAAGAAGAAGAAGTTTTCGTAGTCGGCGTCTTGTATCGGTCCGTTCGGTGACGACTGCAAGTAAGGCAATTAGCTTCTTTTTGACTTGTCACGATTTCACGCTTATAACGTATCTACAGTTTATTATATCATTGGTAGTACATAATAATACAAGCATGTTAAAATAAAAGACATCAATTGTAACAGTTGTGAGTAGAACATAATAAAGTAATTAGCAATAATAAGGTATACGTATTACCTAACTTTATTTATATCTTGCACCGCAGTATTGAATCAATATTCAGTTATTAATCAAGTATTAATTCAATGTTGCGTCGCAGAATTATGTTCACTTCTGATCTTAGGTGGTATAGAGACACATGATAGATGTCGGTGAAGGCAGGAATATAGTTAAGTTATTAATGTTTTCTAAATAACCCAGTATACCCCAAATTTCTCCCTATTGTCTTCACTTCTAGTAACATACCCAAGGTACGAAAGAATTAATTAATTAATATTCCTTTAGGAGCGGCGAAATTTTATATACGCAACGAAATTTAAAAAAAAAAGATATATTAGGTCCTTACATATGAAATTGGCGTTTTGCCGTACTGGCAAATTTGATCTCAAATATCTTCTCTTTGGTTAGGAATTCCAAATCCAAATTTATACAGCTATTTACTCATGTATTTGTGTTTTGAAAATTATAATTCATTTGTTTTTTCCTCAATTGTTTTTTTCTTTGCGTCACTCAGTTTACAAAATGAAAAACTTGAAAAATCGCGTTATTTACGATTACGAGTTCCACCGTGGCACCAGTGCTGCAGAAACGGCTCGAAGGATTAATGATGTGTATGGCGACGGTGCCGCAAAAGAAAACACAGTGCGTTTTTGGTTCCAACGTTTTCGTTCTGAAATTTCGACCTGCAGAACAAGCCCCGTGGACGGCCGGAGACCAAAGTTGATAATGAAGAATTGAAGGCTATTGTGGAAGCGGATCCATCGCAAACCACATCCGAGTTAGCTGCAGGCTGCGGTGTTAGTGATAAAACTGTTTTAATCCACTTGAAGCAAATTGGTAAGGTAAAAAGCTTGAAAGGTGGGTACCTCACGAATTGAGTGAAGCAAATCAACAAACGCGCGTTGACTGCTGCGTTGCATTACTCAACCGGCACAATATGAAGGGATTTTAAATCGAATCATTACCTGTGATGAAAAGTGGATCCTGTAGGATAATCGGAAGCGCTCATCGCAATGGCTGAACCCTGCCGAACCAGCCAAACCATGCCCCAAGCGAAAATTGATTCCAAAAAAGTTACTTGTGAGCGTTTGGTGGACTAGTGCTGGTGTCGTTCACTACAGCTTTCTTAAATCTGGCCAGACGATTACGGCAGATGTCTATTGTCAGCAACTGCAAACCATGATGGAAAAGCTAGCTGCTAAACAACCAAGGCTGGTTAATCGCTCTAGGCCACTGCTGCTTCATGATAACGCTAGACCACACACTGCACAACAGACGGCTACCAAATTAGAGGAGCTTCAATTGGAATGTCTAAGACATCCACCGTACTCTCCGGACCTTGCCCCAACAGATTACCATTATTTTCGAAATTTGGATAACTTCTTGCAAAGGAAAAAATTCAACTCCGATGGGGCAGTCCAAACCGCCTTCAAAGATTTTATTGATTCCCGTCCGAATGGTTTTTTTAGTAAAGGGATCGATGAACTACCTATGAGATGGCAAAAGTGCTTAGTTAGCAATGGTACATACTTTGATTAAATAAATATATTATAATTAAAAAAATCGGCTTTATGTTCTTCCCATACTAAACGTCAATTTCATATGTAAGGACCTAATAATATAAAATAGAAGCTTTTTGTCAAAAGCATACCAATTTCGAAACAAATAAAATCGGTTTAAAATTAAGAATATCTCAATTTCGTGAATAACGTATTGGCGGTTTTGTCACTATATTCACTAGACAGAAAGATATATAACGCACTAGTGCATGAAAAACTGAGATCTTCGCATGACAGGTAAACCATGTAAATTGGTTCTGTTTGAAGCATAAACTGTCTTCAAAATAGAACAAAATTTGAAAATTGGAACAATGCAATACTGCCATATTTTATGTAGGTATGTATTATTATTAGTATTCGTTACAATAAATTTCAAGACGTTGGTATTAAATAGTTGTTTGATTAATTGACGGGACTAATTGTATACACTGTGTGACGTCCCGTGTCGGTGGTGAAAAGGCATTTATATAACAATAAAGCCTATTGTGCAAAAGGCGCGCAGTAATGTGTTAAGGGCGCAATAGGATCGCAAGAAGGCTGCTCGGGGCGAGGGCAGAGGGGGGCGGGAGGGGGAAGGGAAGGGGAGGCAGACAGAACTTTCCAGACGCTAGGAGAAGCCGACATTAGGTATGCAGACATAATTATTTGATCCACAGCCAGTCTCCGGAAAGAGATACAAAACAACATTTCCAAAAGATATAAAACGAAGACGTACAAATCCGTAAGGTGTATTTAACTAATATGGTATAATAATATTATAAAGAGGAAAGATTTTATTGTTTGTTTGCATTGAATAGGCCCCGAAACTGCCGGACCGATTTGAAAAATTCTTTCACATTCAGAATCCTACATTATCCCTGATGGACATAGGCTACAGAATATTTTCAATAATGTTAGGGATCTGTATGAAAACTTCAATAATGTAACCCAACGTGCGAAAAAAAAAACCTTGTATCGCGTACGCTGCGGAAATTATTGACAATAGAGCAAAGTGATGTACTACAGTTTTATAGAGGACATTAATGTCTACAAAAAAGTCTGCGATACCATATATCTAAGTATTACAGTTATGTTACAATGACGTATGTTAACATTAAATGGAAACATTGTTTTTTAGAGAACAGGGGAACCTTTGTTTTCCCTCGCAAACTTATGTTTTACTTAATCTTTAACCCGTGCTCCGCCGGGTACGACCAGCTAGTATGATATAAATAATTTGATATGAGGTCCGGAATAAAAGTACATGTCTGATTAAGATTGCGCCGCCGATGCATAAAGTATCCCTTCACGGTGACTTGTTGCGAATACACACAACGATACCACCGTTAATAAAGACCGGAAATTGCTCAAATTCAGAAGTGTAGCCAGTCTACCTGGCCTCTCTTGATACGGCCCGTACCCGGCGTTGCCCGGGACTCAGATTTAGGAGGTGACCATGAGCCAATGTAATGATCGGATAAACGACCTAAGAGTAGGAGCATCGCCAGGTTGCCCAAAATTCAACTCATCAAATCTGTTAAATAACCATTTTTCTCTTCTTCTTCATGTGCCCTGTCGGGTCCCCCCGACGTCGGCGATCATTTGGGAGAAAGTTTCCCTGTCCAGGGCAGTTCGGAACAGCTCTTCCACGCTTCTTATCCCGGTCCAATCACGGATATTTCGAAGCCAGGAATGCCGCCTCCTTCCGACCCCTCTGCGACCCTCAATCTTCCCCTTCATGACGAGCTGAAGGATGGAGTACTTTTCACCTCTCATTATATGACCAAGGTATGAAATTTTACGGAGCTCTACTATGTTGAGTAACTGTCTGTTTGTATTTGCTCTACGTAAAACTTCAACATTACTCGTCATGTCAGTCCAAGATATCCTTAACATTTTACGATATATCCACATTTCGAATGCCTCTAGGCGATTTAGAGTAGTCACCTTCAGCGTCCACGCTTCAACACCGTAAAGTAGAACTGACCATACATAGCATTTGATCAACCTCTGTCTGAGTTTCAAGTTTAAGTCGTCATTACAGAGTAGACTTTTCATCTTATTAAAAGATGCACGGGCTGTCTATATTGTGCATTTGATCTCCGTATCAGGGTCCAGATTGTCAGTAATAATACTGCCCAAATACTTAAACTGTTTTACTATCTCAATGTTGACACCCTTTAATTGAAGATTTTTCTCTACGACGGTAAAACGAGAACTGTACTAGGAACTACAATAGTTTTTTATTATGCTACGCTAATGTTTATATCCAGGACACCAGTGACCAGGACACACGAACAGATTGGTTGTTAACCAGAGCGGAATATGGCCACGAAGAATGAATATAGTGTGTACAGTACAAACGTAAAAAAAAATTAATTTTGAACCTGAGGAGGAAATTTTTGATGTGAAATTTGGGAATTAACGACGATCAACCGGATCCCTCCCCTAACGCGACTTCTTCAGCTTCTCGACTCTAATTAAGTATAACTCCCAAAATCGCATCGAAATTTTTCATAATTAATCATTTACATAAACATATTATCAATCCTTCCACTATTTAAAAGTCGAAAGCCGCGATAAATTATGACGAATGATGACAAATGAATAACCAGAAACTCGGCGGTAATAAATCATGTTACTTTCATGCGACCAACACGATCGATGTGTGCACTTTTTTCCACTTATGACGACATTTAATTAACTTGAGAAGACCGACAATTACATCCTTGTCCTTTTAACTTTTCACTTTAGAAATATTTTCTTTAAAAAAATGGCAAACACGAATATTTACTTGATATTGCAAATGTGAATGGTCCACCCTTAATTACAATGTTAAAGGGGAGGGTGTTACGTGGTAACAAAGACAGATATATTCTTGCGTGCACAATTGCAAAGTGTCTGATTTTGCCTGTGGATTTTTCTAGACACGATTAAGAATGTCCCTTTTTATTCGACGCCACGGAATGGTGAATTGTTTTAGGGTGCGCGCCATGGGAGCCTTTTTAAAAATAACACCCGAGATGTGACTTTAGAACTCCATGGGAGAGTTGCGACGAGATTGATTTAAAATTAAAAGCCACGCCTAGTCTGCGCGTCGCCTGGCCCAGTGGCAGGGCGGCGGCTGGGTGATCAGCGGGTCGCGGGTTCGATAAACGCAATTAAAAAAAACTAACCCATAAAAACCAAGTTTTTATTATACTCCCTTTTTCATTTGTTTTGTTTCCAATTTGATATTCTATCAACATATTCCTCTTGCTTTAAGTTCATGTGGAAAATCTATCCCACGTATATAATTACCCTTAAAACTTACAGAATATTGAAAACGCAATAATTGGTATGGGGGGGCGCGGCGTCGGCGAAACCGTCTGATCGGACCCATGGCTCGAGTCAGACTAGTTGAAACAGGTTTCGCGCCTTCTCCGCGCGTCGGGCTCATTTCTCATCCGTATGGTTTCCAATTTAAAAAAACCGTTAGTATTTCGAAAAATCCAAAATAATACTGCAATAAAAAAAAATTTAACGAAAATTTGTTAGACCATTTTTATCGTCGTCACGAGTCTGCCTGCAAAGTTTCAGCTCGATTGGATCACAAGAAAAGGGTTAAAAAGCGATCCAATTTTTTTTCGGCAGACAAGCGGACGCCACGAGTTAAAAATATATGGTCGAAGTCGATTGACAGGTCGACCCCTATCCGCAGCCGCAGGAAGGGTGGCAGTCAAGGCAGGCCGAGTTCGGTGAACGTGCGGCGGCCGGAAAGCGTAATAAAAACAGCCAACTGTTTTTATAAAATCGTGTCAATAATTTATTTGCAAAACATTCATGGACATGAAATATTTAGGAAAAGTTAATAATTACTTTAGATAAATCACGGAGAAAGACACAAAAATCCAGTAACCACCGGTACACGAACCCGAAAATTATATTGGGTTTGACTGCTTTATGTAACTTTATTATATAACAGATAATAGAATATTTTTGAGTTTGTTCAAATCTTTCAGAACGGTAGTGCTGGATTTCTTGTCACAGGGACATCATTAATCTATTAATGTGTATTATAGATAGATGTCTCACAGAGACGAAATTGTATTTTTATGGGAAAGTAGGTATAGAAGTCATTTTTTGGTGTACATAGGAGTTACGACCTATCGTATGGTTGGCTTAAGTGATCTTCTATACCTACTTTCCCATAAAAGTACAGTTTCGTCTCTGTGAGACATTAATCAACACATAATAGTCTGATTTTCATACATATATATGTTACTTACTGAGACATCTATTTTTCTCGATGGTAACTGTAAATTTATATATAATACATAATACTAAATACAAAAAAATATAATACACAAAAGTAAAAAAAAAAGTAATAATAAAATTTTCATACATATATATATATATGTTACTTACTGAGACATCTATTTTTCTCGATGGTAACTGTAACTTTATTACATAATATATAATAGTCTGATTTTCATACAGAATTCAAATACAGAAGCGAAATACATCGCAAAACACCCAGGCTTGAGAAAATCACACAGATTAAATTGTGACCTCACCGGGAATCGAACCCGGAACCCTCGGTGCGAGAAGCCAGTGTCACGCCCACTGGTCTTGTTACTTATTGAGACATCTATTTTCCTCGATGGTAACTTTATTTTTCGACGCATCTCTTCGAGAGACTTGTTTTAATTAATTATCATGAAACTATCGCAACATCACGAATAAAACATAATTTAATTAAATTATGTTTTCAATGGATAACTAAATTATTTGAGGAAGAAACATCGTTTTTGGCGAAAATTTCATATAGCCGTTTTTTTGTCACTAAAATTACTAATTTATAGCAAAAAAAAATACATCGCGTGCTCGTTCGTATCTATTAAATATGAATTTTCATAATTAGAGGAGTTGGGAGGGGCCGAACCTGACATGATTTTTTTTACTAATAATATAATTGCGTAGCGTCGCTTTCAACACACAATAGTCGGATTTGTTTTAGTTCATGTTAAATGACAAAATATTAATAATTGGAATAAACACTATTAGCAATTGTGATCACAGAACCACGCAAATGAAATACTAAAAATGAGTTATAACGCCGGCCGCACACTGGATGCGTTTTCGTACGGAATTGAGTAGTACGTATACGTACGAATACGCAAGTATTCCTACGTTCCTAACCTTCGAAGTAGTATTGAACATCGCACACTGCACACGATTTAGTAGTGCGTGTAGCGCGTATAGACGCGACGTCCGACACGATCCGGATTTGTTCGGAAATTTTTGCGATGACCACAAATGTTTGTGGGACCAAAGTGATTAAACGACGTGACCATCAGCGCAGATCATGGCGGAGAATCTCTAAAGAACTAAAAAATACCTCTAAGTTAAATAATTTGGTTTAATGAAGGTCAGGTATAATTACGTACTTCGAACAAAAAAACTTACAACTATTTCTCCGATGTTGTGAGCTCCCGTTGCACTTCGATTCTCCCCAGCATTTGTGAATCTATTGGATAGATAGTCGTGAAATTTGTCATTATTTAAGTCTGCCATAATAGAATTTTCCAGAAGATGCAGATTATTCATTTGGCACAGACGTTATTGGAGAAATGCGCAAAGTAACCGATCGTGACGAACGCGCGCTCAATACGTACGAAAATAATCGTACGAATACGTACGTAATAATTCGTATCCGAAGTGCGGCCGGCCTAAGGCGCGAAGTGCAAGAGTCGTCGGCAATTCCGTGAATCGAGTAAGCGAACAATTCCAAGAAGAGCGAGCAAATGGGATCGCTGTATCTGAGAGTTATTTTGGCCCGCACTCAAAACGCGATCCATTTCATCTGTCAAGTTGCAGTCTGGGAGGAGATTCGGTTCGTCGGAAGATAGGTACGTACCTACACGTGCTCAGGAAACATATCGCGCATTGTCTCACCGAATTACGTACACGGTCATGGATTAGAAAAAATATTACCAACGGCTAGATCAATCAAACTCTAGGCATCGGTAGGGTCCAGAGAAAAAAATTGTACAGAGATGAACTGAGCCCCTTCTTACATTTTAGACACTTGTATAATGCAGTTAGAGTATTTCTGCGGGCGAAAGGGACAACCGAATGAATCAATAAAAAAAGTAACCCATAAAAACCAAAGACGAATTAAAACATATAACATAACACTAAACTTACAGTCATTTAATATATTTCTAAAATGTCACATGTTTTGAGCTTTGATAAGACACTTCATGCTTTGAAGATTAAATTCTAAAAACATTTGTCAGTCAATTTAGATTTTCGACATTCGTAGTGAAGTACCTATTATGAATACCGACGGAGTAATTCAAATTTAGATAACATTCCGCGACGTTATCGGGCCGCTACGCTAGTAATCAAACTTTTCTAATGACACCAATTTGAAAAAACCAATAAAATTTCTAAAAATCCGAAATTATACTATAATTATTAATTATTATTAACGAAAATTTGACAGATCTTCTTGATCGTCGCCGCGAGTCTACTCGCCAAGTTTCAGCTCGATTGGATCACGGGAAAAGGGTTAAAAATCGATCCAAAGTTTTTTCACCCGGCAAGCCGGCAAGCAAGCAGACGCCACAGGTTAAAAGAAAGGAAGTAAATAGAGATAAGTATGCAGAATAATTGTTCTTTAGATACATACTCGTATACAGCAAGGAAAATTAGATAGAATATAAAATAAAATGCGTTTTTTTTTATTTTTTGAAAAAGGTCAAAAGAAATTATTAATATTTTGAAATTTTGTCAGGACAACGACATTAGTCAAATTGGTTCAATGTTCTTGTGCAAAAAATAAAGCTACTGGTGCAAAAATTAGATAAAAAAAAGGCTTTAAGATATATTTCATAAACAAAAGAAATTAGTAATGCTGTTTTGGCTATTCTGAAAACCTTTTTTTTTTTTGACATATTCGGTTGTTCCTTTCGCCCACTATTATTGTTTAAATTTAGTTTTTAAGTCGAGTTTTTGTAATTAAGTGCGACTTGTTTAATAAGACATTATACTTTTTAAGAATATTCAACCTACCTACTGTACCTGTTCATAATTATTTCTAAATTAACAAGCTCCTCGTAATTGTTTTAAACAAGCCGAACGCATTGGAACCAGCCGTGGAACTAGACAATATGGCGAGGAATTTAGGTTAGTACATGTCTATATATTTTGGTACTCTTTTTGAATATTTTGTTTAGATTACCTACACTATTTGATACGACTGAAGAGCCTGTTTCCTTTATCAAAGACCACGATCTAGGTAATGAAACAGAGAACATCTTTTACATAATAACACATGTAAATATTTAATTGAGTATGCTTAAATAAAATAAATTATTTATTTATTTAAAAAAAAACTAAAAAAAAATGTATAAATCACATTGATTGGACGTCTACCAGTTTCGATACCACTGTATCTTCGTCAAGACGGACGCAAATTAACCTCCATAAATTAAATTTGTAAAGAATTAAAATGTTAGGTGGGGGAGTGGTCTTATTCGTGGTAAGGGAGAGAGGTGGAGGTTGAAAGTGAGACATTGAAATGGGGAATATGTTAACTAATTCAATATTCGTTAAATTTAATCGGTTATTAATTAATTGTATTAAATTAAGACTTGAGGGACTTATTGATTTCTAACATTTATAAATTATTTAATCTAAGGCCTCTATTAGAGAACAAAGAGATTCTAATTAGCCTAAAAATAAAAGCCTTTGAATCTTGCGTACTGCCAGTGATGACGTATGGAGTGGAGACTATGGCCCTTACAAAGAAAAGTGTAGAAAAGCTCAAATGCACGCAACGATCCATGGAGAGATCCATGCTTGGGACAAGTCCTTTTGTCCCAAGCATGGATCTCTCTTGTCCTTTTTTTAATGCAATAGTCAGTTTTTTAAATAACTAATGTAGTTGTTTTGTCTAAATGTTGATCTGTAACTGTACTAAATTGAGTCAACCATACCGATACCGCGTGTGTCTTAAAATACAGTATTTTAGATGAAAAAATACCAAGTAGTGATCATTGCCTATTGTGTGATTAATTATCGATATTCGACGAATCGCGAAAGTGGACCATTCCTAGAGTATAAGAAAATATACGAATAACGGAATAAAGAAAAAGAACTAACTAACCATTACGCGGTTTCCCCGCATGGACAGGCAGAGGAGGCACAACGCCATATTCTTCTATCTTGGCACACCACTTTTGCTTCGGCTACATTCGTACATCTTCTCGTGCAAGCTCTACGGTTTTCGAGGCTTTCGACAGGGCCATTCTCCAATGTTTGTAGTACTCGATCACGCCAGGTCATTCGCGGACGCCCTCTACTCCTGTTGCCTTCGACACTCGTCCCATTTTAATTTGTTGTAGTTTTATTGATTGTTGACTTACATATTTGTTCGATAACTATTATTTCATTTGATGTAATTTTGTTATACTTTATGTTATTCACTTAACGTTTTATTTATCATTATATATCACTTTATTAATTGTTTTTGATAGAATTATACCTTATCTCCTATTTTTATTATTACCTATCAATCTAAACATTTTTACATACATTGTTTTTTTAATGGTACGTTGTACCGTGTAGGGATGGGCGTTGAATGGACGGACTAGTTGAAATCAACCGTTGACGTTGCATCGACGCGTCGACCGTTTACGTTTATCGCATGGACTAGTTGAATTCGTAGACGGTGGACAGCGGACGCCGTGGTCGGTGGACGATTCGAGATTAACGCAATGCAAAGCAACGAGCGAGAGCAAGACAAAACGTCTCCGTTTATTTCTCTCTCATCTCTCGCTGTAGACTTGTAGATGCCGTAGACGTCATAGACGGCTCGACGGGTAATTTCATTTCAACTCTAAAATACACTACCACAGAGTGCAGATCTGTGTACACGAACTATGACTAGAGATTTGAAATTTGAATACATGCGTAGGGCGAGATAGGCTTAATAAGCTATTATCTATTATTTTTTTACTTGATTTTTTGTGATGTCACGTGCGACGATTCGGTGAATTCCCAATTTTACGCTGTATAAAATAAAACAATTCTGTTTAATTATTTTATTTTTATTGAACTATTATTAATTAACAGGCCGGCTAGATATTTTTCTAAAATCAATATTTTATTCGATCGATCTCGACTTCTTGTATCTACCTGAAAAGGAATGCAAAAATTTAATTATTGTGTTATTTCCTTACTTTTCAACTTTAGCATATAAATGATAAACAAACTTGTAGGGAATAAAATTTTCTATACCTAACTATAGTCCTTATTCAGGAGTCCAACATTAATTATTATATATGTAATATAATCTTGAATTTAGGTTTAATTAATTTTTATTAAAAATTCCCTATTTTCAATATAGATAAAAAAATAAATCTATTATAATTTTGTTTACACCACTTTTTAACTTCTTTAAATTTAAAAAATTAACGTCATAAAAATAGCCAACGGTTGAGCCGTAGACAGTTGACCATCGTCCCGATGTTTAGATAGAACGTCCGCGACGTCCGCGTAACGAAGTTGACGCGTCAACTAGTTCACGAATTCAACTAGTTGATCGTCTCGTCGATGGATGGACGTGGACGGTCTCGTTTCGTCGACGGTAAACACGTCAACGACCCATCCCTAGTACCGTGTATTAAATAAATAAATAAGTATATTTTCTTAACCATCCTTCGTTCTACACGACCAAACCATCTTCTGTCTACCGCACGAAAAAGAAGAACACTAGCGCAAAGGTGACAAAAAGGAGACAGAGAAAGAAAGAGAGAGAGAGAGAGAAAGAGAGAGAGAGAGAGAGAGAGAGAGAGAGAGAGAGAGAGAGACGGACGCGCGGCGACGTGACGTCACGAGCGATCGAAACAATGAAAAATGAATTATCATCGTTGCCTTTTTGGGTATCTTTCGGCGCTTTGCCGAGCGGCAGACCCGGACACCGGGCGGCGCGGCGGCTAAATATAGTCGGGACGGTACAATGCACTCCGCGGCGGGCCCCGCGCAGCAAGGGCCGGGGAAACGGCCGCCGAAATTTGTCAAGGCGATCGCCCAGCAGAGTGAGCAAATTTCACCATTTTTACTCATATTCTCTATTAATGTATATTATAGATATCTCACAGAGATGAAACTGTATTTCTTACGGGAAAGTAGGTATAGAAGTCATTTGGGTGTACATAGGACTTATGACCTACCTTACGGTTGGCTTAAGTGATCACTTTACACAATGTAACATTCGCCATTTCCACCCATGATAGAATATACCACGCTTATTCATTTTTTGAAAGTTGTATATATGTTCAAATTGCGTGGAAAGCTTTCACATATGAGTTGTAATCGCCTTTCCATGCGGCCTGTACAAAGCCATTTTCATTCCCCTAAATCCCCACAGATGTCGCTAATGAGAGAATCTACAATTGATTTTACGGAATTTGAGAGCAATATACTTTATTGTGCAATGAAATTCATCCGAATTACTTGCATTACACTAGGATACGCCAGGAAATATTATTTCCAATTTTTGTTAAATTCCTTTTTACCAGTATTTACAATTCAGAATATTTTTGAGTTTGTTCAAATCTTTCAGAACAGTGCTGGATTTATGTCACAGAGACATTATTAATCAATTAATGTATATTATAGATATCTCACAGAGATGAAACTGTATACATATTTTTTTCCTACAATGCGTATTCATTATATCGCGTGTATTTACGGAAATATTACAACTGATATTTTCGATAGCTCTGTATTTACATGAAAAGGTAAAGATTGAACAAGGTCATCTTACATAAAAAGGTAAAGATTGAACAAGGTCATCATTAACAGGAAAAAAAACATATTTTTTCCCTTTTTCATGAGAAGTTCCCATCCTAATGAAATGTGAAAAAAGTGGTTGGTAAATATCCTCACGTCTTTATTAATTAATATTAATTATTATTTATTAATATTACTAGCCGTACACCAGTGAAAAATGACGGGACACGCGTATCACACTCGGCTGCTTGCACCTTATTAGCGGCTGGTCAGTGTTGTTGTTGTAATTCCAGCAGGGATAGTTCATTAAAGTAACTTTAATTGACGCTAAGAATGTGAAAATATAAAGTATGCCAAAAGTTTAAGTAATTTAACACAAAAAATCAGCGTAGACAATTATAAGATAATTTGACACAGTTGAGGCATAATCAGTTATGAAATTTTTAAAGCGATATTTCTAACAGTTTCCATCATAAATTTCAGTGTTATCCGCTGAATACATTTATTATTTATTTACTTAATATACACGGCTAAATAGTTTTTAATCTACTAAGTATCTATACGTAATATTAATATAACAACATTTTTTTGCATAATATAGTATAGGCAGCAGACAAGTAACAAAGTTCCAAACGAATAGGGAATAGGCACGATGACAGATTTTGAAATAACATTCTATAATGTCTACTACTACAAAATAACATTATTTCAGTAATAAACTAAGTTTTTACGCAAATAATTGCATTTTCATCTAGGTACACATTTTTAAATTCGCGCAAAAACTCCCGCAGCTGTCATTTCGTCGACGTGACGTTAAGCTTCAGTAAACATTGCATTGTGCCTATGGCAACGCTTCAAAGACACGGTGATGGGTACTGAGGCGTGACGTCATTCGCTCTGACCGGTGTTTCAGTTAAAATGGCGGACTGCGCATTGTTTTTTTAATCATTTTTTAGAATCCTTTCAAAATATTTCATTTTCTAAAGTCACTTGTACTTTAATTCTTCAATCTGTCATCATGCCTATTATTTATTTAATTATATATTCGAATGAGCCTGCATAAAGCCATGTATTCACTAGGGGACAAATTGTCCCTCAACAGCACGCGCGGCATAGAGTCTACGTGACGTTGCAACGTCGTGCACTGTTCCGCGACCTCGCGCACACCATAGCGCGGCATTTCTACGTGCCGTGGCAACGTTTCCATGCGCACGGTGCCCGAGCGTACTCACTGCAACATTCCGCGGAGCGTCAGTACCACGTGGTATGTTTACAAGTGAATACGCATGCGCTGTATCTGTCAAGATGACAATGCGGGGAAACGAAATCGTTCTCGAACTCGTCGAGCTGTATCGATCGAAGATCGCATAGAATGTCCGTCCTTCTTTCTCTTTGCAGTAAATAATTTCGCATTCTCCTCTTTTTTCTCTTCTTACTTTTCGATAAACTCATTAACATAAACAGATACGCGGCTATCATCATAACCTCATAGGGCGATATATTTCCGCGACGTCTGGAAAACAATAATTATTTGCAAAAAGGACCTTGTTTTTAATAATATTCAATGTACTACAGTAAACCCTCGTTAATTTGAAATTGCGACCCAAAAAAACATTTCGAATTGCGCGGAACCCCGTTTTCGCCAAATGAGATACCGCAGCTGTCATCCATAACCTCATCGGATGACATTTCCGCAACAAGATATGCGAGTCCCCGGTGTGTACACGTCAAATGACCGCGTCATTGTCCCCGAAACATGAGCGTAGATGTTGATGCGACATGTCGAGCGGAATGTTTCGCGATTTGTCCCCTAGTGAATACATGGCTTAAGGCTTAGGTTGTTCCAAGTAAGGCCCAGGTAGAAAGGGCGAGAATTATTTTAATCCCGATCTTGCCAACCGCATCGCTTGTGCGCAATCCGATTTGCGATTTAAGGTGGCACTTGAACCTTTTCACTTTTGCATGGACCAGTACTCAAACTGTAAAGGTACAGATATACACGCTTATTTTGAGCATGCTCAAAACTAACATGCCCTAACAACTATACACACTTGCTCACGCTCACGCAGCATGCTCAAAGTTAACAATCAAACACACATGCTTATTACTGGCTAGCTTTTGTCATAGAATAGAGAGGAACTCTAGTTCAAAATTGAAACTTTGCAATCTGAAATAAAACTTAGAAATAGAAAATTCAAGTGAACCAATAAATCAAAATAGTTCCCGAGTTTTCATCCGCACATTTTTGATTTCAGTTTTTATAATTTTTATTGTAAGATTTGAATCATTCATGTCTTTTAATAAAGTTTCATAAAAATTATTTCTTGCTATATTATTTTTACATGGCGGTGACCGAGTATTCCACAGACATTCGTGATTCCTACAATAAGTCACGAAAAGTAATGTTTTGTCATCTCCCCAACGCGCCATATTTGTTTCATCTGTCGCGGACTGAGAAGATCGCATTGATAATCACCGCGAATGACATAAGCATGCTCATAATAAGCAAGCCTGTTCATACATGCTCAAAAGATACCCCTTCTCATGGTGAATGACATTAGCACGCTCGTAAGTCAACCGGCGGTTGATTTTACAATAAGCAAGTATATCAGTACCTCAATTCGTTGAATGCACAATGGAATGTCTCAAACTGCATTTTTGGGCCCGTGTACGTACGCAATGGAATGTCTCGAACTGTATTTTTGGGCCCGTGTACGTACACAATGGAATGTCTCAAACTGTATTTTTGGGCCCGTGTACGTACGCAAAAAACTGTTTTTGACATTTAGCATGTTGGCTTGCAGAGTACAAACACCGGCTCCGGAACCAGCCGCAGCATCTGCTACGAGACACGCTCGTGGTCGATACAAATTGCAG
Source organism: Agrypnia vestita (assembly GCA_016648135.1). Taxonomy (NCBI): domain Eukaryota; kingdom Metazoa; phylum Arthropoda; class Insecta; order Trichoptera; family Phryganeidae; genus Agrypnia; species Agrypnia vestita. Next base: position 29,093 of record JADDOH010002043.1, on the reverse strand, counting down.
GATCGCCGACAGAGACGGGGCGGTCTCTCGGTCTCTCTGGTCTCCCCGCCTGACGGGAGACGAGGACTCCTCCAGACGCTGGCCCCGACGACTCTTCGGCAACTCGTTTACAATCGCCCGAGGCCAGGGCCGGACGCGGAGACCGCCCGAGGAGAAGCAGGGAGCCGGGAGTGGAGATGGACTGTAGCTCCCAAAGGATTGAAGAGAGACGCGGACGATGCAAGTAATTCGATTCCCCCCGCGGCAAGACTGTCAGAAAAAACCCTTTACAAGCCTCTGTATGTTTCGCACCATCCTGAGATATGAAAATACCACACAACAAGCATCGCCAACTGTTTATAAATATACTAGCCGTATACACGTGAAAAATCAGGTGACCCCAAATGAAATGGGAAATGGAGATAAGAGAAAGAAAAAAGGTACACGTGAAAAATCACAGGGTATAATTATTAAATTAAAATAAAAAATGTCAACACCGTGCAGGTGGCGCGAACCTTATCACACATATCACAAATATCTATTCTAATGTGCGGAATGTACCAAGGCTAGCAGCAGAAACTTGACCGGCAGATTCTTGCCTATGTTATGAGTCTAAAATGTTCAATCTACCTTTACCTAATATAAATAGTTTGAATAAATAATTGTCTCGGTTCAAGATGCTGGCCAGGCGAATAGTAACTGGACCGGAAATATCGCGTCTAAATTTTGCCGGAAATGTCAATAGAAATCTGACATTTGTCTGTCTGTAATATCTCATTACATCCAGACCCAGCTGTGTTGGGTACAAATGAACTGTGAGAGAAGGATAGAAGACTAGAAATGAGGAGATTGGAAAGAATTTGCGGGAGGACTGTTAATAATCGAAGAAAATGTTATTATTACATTTAAATAAACACGGACGCTTTAACATGACGCTGTATGTGTGTATATGGGTGTGTATGTATAGTGTTTATGTATATTTTTAGATGTAAATTCATAATATGTATGCATTGAACATAAAGTTTGTAATGTACACATTATGTAATAAATAAAAATTGAAATTGAAAACATTCAATGATAGACCCGTGTAGGTTCGCTAGCTTTGTGCACGATACATAATCAATGTAAAGTACTCATGGAGTATGGACGCTGCAATGAGATTCCAAATATAGGACCGAGAAGCCGGGGGACACAGGGCAGAACAACCCGAAAAAATCTACACAAGAGATTTTTAACAATCCTGAAAACCTGAGATGGTTTTAGACGAGGTATGAATGTTTTTTCATAGAGATCAATTTCATTCAAATTGTAAAAAAGTTTGATCGCTAAGTTGTCCGTGAACAAAAATTTTAACAGAAAAACAGTATATACGGAGAAGCAGCCGTAGCAACGTGCGTTGAGCGGTCGGTTCGGTTTCGCTGGTCCGGGGTTCAAGCCCCATCTCCGGCCGTTTAATGTCGTTTTTTACTCGTGAATTCGAATTAAATTACTTACGTCGCACAACGAAATAATTATGTTTAATAAACTCATGGCCCTGAGTGACTAAGACGTTGGTCAGAACGTCGAGGGTTCGATCCCCGTCGACGCCAAACAATTGGCCGCATTTGGAAACCACATCGCTGCCAAGTTTCGCAGCGCGACTTTTCCGGAGCGAACCGAATCCAGACCCAAGCGAGAATTTTATTCGGCGACGCCACCTGCAGCGGGAGGCTGGGGAGACCGGGGGAGGAGGCCCACACCGCGACCTTGCCCCCCCCCTACCCCTCCCCCCGCGCAGCAGACGGGGGGGAGCCCTCCCCGAGCGGGCTGCTGCACGGCACAACCTTCACGAGGAGTTGCTACTGTGGAAACTTCCAGCATCTTCGGGTTCCACAATAATCACGCGGCGAGGAGTGACCCTCCAACCTCTGCTGGGTCTCAACCAGACATTGATCCACATTGCGTGCCATTTCTCACAGACTTGACCCGAGTAGCATAAGTACTCTTAGATCCACAAAGTATCAGAATGGAAGAAAATCGCTGAAGGCTCGTTACAGTCGCCGGCAAACTTCTTGAAATTTTTTGGCTTAGTGGGGGAATGCGCAGAAGACAAATTTTGGGTCTCGTTGGTGGAATGGTACATGCGCAAACTTCCCCCCACTGCGCCGAAAAATTTCAAGATGTTTGTCGGCTATTGTACAAGGGTAGAAAGGAATCAGACCATGATCTGTGATGTCCAGGGATCTGGTTTAATATTGTGTTCTTCTCCCTTTCAAACATCAACCTAACTGGTAAGAGGGTCCCGTTACACACCCAAGGCTGTTCTATGAGCAATAGCTCCCGTATCGGTACTACACTTTCGCCACACACGTTCGGCACGTTTTTAACGCTAAAGCGGCCGTTCTCGCCGCCCCACTGACACTCGTGGGAACGCTAGCGGGACGGGAAGGCGTCCACACAAGACCTCATCTCTGCCTCCGAGGCGCAAATGACAAACGACAATTGGAACCTACTTACTATCCACTAAGTGGTCACATTACAAGTTACATACATTACATTGATTTTACCTCACGCAACTGTCGTCGTAATTCATATTTCTCGAGGGTATGCGATGCATTCAATAAACTGATGAGATTATTAGATATTGATCTGTTCGAGTGCAACCACACCAAATTTGAGTGCATAATTTTTTTCTACTTAATAATTAAGTCTCTTTTCTCTTGTTCATTATTTTTGTATTATTTTTTAGCATGCCCAAGTTTACTTCATAACATATTTATCATTACTAACATATTTATCATTACTAACATATTTCTAAATGTGGAGGCCTGTAATTGGCCATCTATATTACATCGATGTTTTCTACGCTTCTTTGTTGCGCTGTTGGTCTTCCGCGAATATTAAATAAATAAATAAATACAAGAAATGCTACAGCAAGTACAAAATGTGAATGCGCAAAGTCCATAGTGTGACCAACAGAAGTATTCAAAAGGCAACGTAACCGGTAAGTAGATTTGTAAATAGTGAGGTGAAGAGCAATGCGGCGCGCCAGAAAGGTTGGCTACCCCAGCGCCGCGATGGGTAGGAGGGGGGGGAGTCGTCTGGCGCCCCCGCCCCCGACTGTTGCCCTAGGTAAGTTACGCCGCCCCCCTCGCGGGAGGGGATGGAAGCGTTGCTACGGAGACACCGGGTGGAAAATTCGCGTACAATTCCCCGCGATACGTGTGTGTGCGGGGTCGCGTGTGTGTGTGTGATGCGTGCACTGTCTGCATCCCCGCGGACCGCAGACACCCCCGCCGCCAGACCGTATTAATTAGGGGTCGGATATTTACTCAGTGCGTGTCATATTACAACAAATTCACGCTGAGCGACTTGTTGCTCTCAACTACGTATTAAGTAACAAAAAGGATTATATTTTAAAAAAAATCGCGGGGTTGTAAATAAATTTGCAATGACAGCGATCATTTTTATATACATAAAACCTGGAGAATTAATGAGCACCTGAGATATTTAAATAGCAATAACTAATCTGAATTTCCTAAAGATCTTTTAGAAACGTACCATTCTTAGCGAGGGTTAAGAAATTTTACGTACACAAAACATGAATTTTATTATATTATAGAGGAAATGTCAGAATTGATGCATTAGCAAACTCTGTAATCCCCAGACTACACTCATTAGGGAATGAACATGCGGAGGTGGTCGACATTTTTGCTGATAGTATAACTGTGTATAGGACTAATTTTTTACGTCTCAACTAAATGGTAATGGATAAATAAATTTTTCTTTTTCTTCTTACAGTTTAAACGTCCCTTTTTAATTTACACAAATCTCTTTTATGTACTTGAATCCTTTTAACTGCAATCTAAATTTGCACAAAGTTATTATATGTATCGGAGACTCTTTAAATGTATATCTATCTTATGTGATTTTTTTATTTTATATTTTGTAAAAGTCCATAAGGGCGTTAAATAAATAAAAAAATACATTTTTGCTGATAGTATAACTGCGTATAGGACTAAGTTGAAACAATTCTTTACGTCTCAACTAAATGGTAATGGATAAATAAATTTTTCTTTTTCTTCTTCCAGTTTAAACTTCTCTTTTTAATTTACACAAATCTATTATATGTACTTAAATCCTTTTAACTGCAATCTAAATTTTCACAAAGTTATTATATGTATCGGAGACTCTTTAAATGTATATCTGTCTTGTATGATTTTATTTTATAATTTGTTAAAGCTCATAAGGGCGTTAAATAAATACATAGAATTACAGTAACATGAATTAGAAAAGGTGTTAAATATACATAAAAGCATTGTTAAAAAAAAGATTTCGAATCCCGTGGAAAGAACCCTGGATTCACTGATCCAGCATCAGACTCATCGATCCAGTCGGCTCCAGCGACAATGCCAAAAAATTGGCATCCCACGAAAGATTCCTGTAGGCGCTTTTTGGAAACCGAAATATAATGAATTATGACCAAATCTTAAAGCAATTATAAAAAACATTCCAATTAAAAAATTCACCGAACTTAACTAGTGTGAAGTAAGAGCTTTTTAATATGAAATATACACTTGAGCGATAGTTTTTGTTCTTAACAAGCTAGGACGTGCCTAATTAATAAGTACTGCACGCACATCAACGGGCGCCTTGATGCAATAACAACGGTTTTTGAATAACTATGTTATAGTTCAGTAACTTTAACGGTCGCGTTGATTTTCTTCCTCTTCCTCATCTTCGATTCCGGTGCCAACACTTTTTACACACAAATTTAGAAAATATTCCGGGACGTTATCGGGCCGCTATGCTAGTAATCAAACTTTTCTAATGATTCCAATTTGAAAAAACCAATAAAATTTCTAAAAATCCGAAATTATACTACAATTATTAATTTTTTTAACGAAAATTTGATAGATCTTCTGGATCGTCGCCACGACTCTACTTGCCAAGTTTCAGTTCTATTGGATCACGGGAAAAGGGTTAAAAATCGATCCAAAGTATTTTCGACGGCAAGCAAGCAGACGCCACGAGTTAAAAGAAAGGAAGTAAAAAGTTTTATTGTATTGCCAATTCAGAAGAAACGAGTATAAAAAAATTACATACTAATTTTTAGATATCTTAGTGGGCAATGAATATTTGGAACAAGTAGATGAGTTTGTATACTTGGGAAGTATGTTCGATAGAAGAGGGAATGTTGAGAAAGATGTAGAGAGGAGAGTGACTGCCGGGAATAGGGGGAACGGTACTTTGAATGCAATAATGTCTAATAGAAATATGTCTACCGAGGCAAAACTAGCGGTACATAATGGAGTTCTGGTACCGATACTAATATGTGGAAGTGAAGCCTGGAGCTGGCAGAAGAGGAACGAAAGTAGACCAAATGCGGTGGAGATGAGATCCCTTAAACGTACGTGTGCAAATCCATTTATGATAGAGTAAAGAATGAAGACATTAGGAATGAACGTAAAGCTGATCTTAGCGTAATTAATAGAATTAAAAAAGGGTCGCTCAGATGGTTTGGGCACGTTGAGCGAGTGAGTGAGGAAAGAATGGCAAGAAAGATATACAATACAAGCGTTGATGGCGCCGGAAAGAGATGGCGACCGCGGAATACGCGACACGACCAGATCAACCAGACACTAGAAGATGGTCCCGTCAGAAGCCTCAACGTCCGGCGAGCTTGCATGCGAAGATGTACGAATGCGGACGAGGCGAGAGTTGTACGTCGGGACAGAAGAGTGTGGCGCTCTATCCTCTCTGCCTGCCTCCTGTGACGGTAAGTAAGTGGTCCTCCCCGAGGGTGCGTAATTTTCCACGGTCCGCAGCACCATTTGCCGAGTAACCCGATCCCGGGGGACGCGAGACGTTGCAGAGGCGTCCCCACGCCCACCCTCGACCAGCGGCTGCCCGTACGTCACGCTAATCGATTCGAAGCTTTTTTTTACCGAGTAATCTAATATTAAGGGGGATCGAATGACGATTGGCGCGGCGAATAAAGATAATGTTTCGCGCAAATCCGAATTGTCGCGTTCACCAGTCCGCCTACACTGCGGAGGTTGCAAAATCTTCCGGAATCGATGTTACGACTAGAAGCTTCCGGACAATTCTCTCCGCTCTTTAGAAGAAGAGAAAAATCAAAAAGGCGCACGAAATACCATCGCCGTCGTTCCCGGTTTTACAACCAGGTGCGAGGAAGAATCTATTCCCGCCAAGAACAGATTCTTGTTACTCCCTTTATATTAACCCGTGGCGTCTGCTTGCTTGCTTGACGGCTTGCCGTCGAAAAATTTTGGATCGATTTTTGACCCTTTTTCCGTGATCCAATCGAGCTGAAACTTTGCAAGCAGACACGTGGCGACGATTAAGAAGATCTGTCAAATTTTCGTTAAATAATAATAATAATTATAGTATAATTTTGGATTTTTCAAATTTTTAATAGTTTTTTCAAATTGGAATCATTACAAAAGTTTGATTGCCAGCAACGGCGGCCCGATAACGTCGCGTAATATTTTCTAAATTTGAATTACTCCGTCGGTATACATAATAGGTACTTCACTACAAAAAGCATGAAGTATCTTATCAAAGCTGAAAACATTTGACATTTTAGAAATATATTAAATTACTGTAAGTTTAGTGTTATGTCATATATTTTAATTCGTCTTTAATTGTTGTTATATTTTACAAAAAAAGGGAGTATAATTAAAACTTGGTTTTTATGTGTTACTTTTTTCTTTTAATGATCTACATCTATAAAACTCAATGTCTGTCTGCCCTGTATACAAATCCACACCGTTTGTCCGATTTGACTAAAATTTTGCGTACTTATGCTTTAGGACTCGGAGGGTAACATAGACGACATTTCCCCCGTCCCCTTTTACCCCTTCTGACATATTTTCAATGCGAATCTGTACCGTTCGACCGATCTGACTCAATTTTTGCATACATATTTAAGGACCCAGCGGGTAACATAGATGACATTTCCCTTCCACTTTACCCCACCCCCTCTTCCTGGTATGATCGAAGCGAGATACTGACGATGAGTCGTTTCAGTCGGCAGCTTTCGATGATTTTTATCTGCCTGCCGCGCCCTGCGATATCAGTTAGGGTGGGACACGCTGGCGGGTTGGAATAATATTGTCGGGCGCACTGAGCAAGTTGCCACTCTTGTTACGGGGGGATGTCGGCGGAGGGAGGTCGAAGAGTGACAATCGCAAAATGTTAAAGTGTCCACCAATTTATTAATTTGAGTGCAATTAGATATTTGAAGACCCCATGGCAAGAAGTTGTCAACTAACATTTTTGTCAAAAATGAGTTAATAAGCCGTCTAAATACTAAATATTGTACGCTCTTTCCATTGGAAATAAGTTCAGAACTTAAAAATAATTAGAACATGTTCAAATCATAAGGATGAACGTGTTAACTATACTTCTTCATAAAAATCAAATCAGTCACTAATGGGAAGAACATGTTATCTTCAATAATAACATGTTCATTCCATCACTCTTGCCTTTTAATTTGATTGGATTGGAATATTTATGGTTGACATAAATTTTACTCTGGGAGTACCTGTCATATATTTGTTTTTATTTGAAGACTATTATTATATTATTTTTCAATAATTTTAAATGGCGCGTACCATGTTTTCTATTATTAATTATCATGCCAGGTATTTTGTAATTTTGGATAATGGATGGTATAAACGGATTGCATTTGAAGGGTTGCTTGATGTTCGTGTTTTACCAATTTTAAAAAGGTGTTATTCTATTAAAAATGAGTTCCAGAGGCGAAAATATTGTTTTTAACTACATATTTTTAGGAATTTTTTATATTTATTTGTGCATAAATGCATTTTTTTTCTTTGTAAATACTTTCTTGATATTTTAGTGAAATAAATCAATAAAAATTAATCTTGAATTAGCAATAAAACAAATTTTCAAAAGCGAAATGCAGATGTCTAATTATCTCAAAATGACTTGAATGTTAGTTAACAACTTCTTGCCATGGGGGCTTCATTTGTATATAACACGTTTTAAAGTCTCTTTCATACTGTTAACCGGTCGTATGCCGCGCAATTTTTTTAAGAAAGTTTTTTGTGATGGTTATATTCATGTAAAAATCAACATTAATCGCTAAGAAGTTGCATTTTCTGGTTTCTCAATATACAGACTTCAATAATTACTTATATTTCAATAATTACTTGCACAGTAATTGCTTCTTCATTAATTATGAAAATAAGTAACGAAATTTATTGTCAAAAATGTACGCACGTGTTTATCGGATAAAACCATGGAAGCAATAACACTAAAGATGTTGTATTTCAATATTTTCGTTCTAAAAATATAAAAGAATATAAAAATAATTAATTTTAACACTTTTTTATTTACAAAACAACATTTTTTAACACATAAACAACCCAATTAATTCGCGGTTCGAACACGACATTTGGAATGATTTTTTGTCCGTTTTGCGCGGCAAATGAGGTCACTTGACAAATAGAACTCGTTCATCAATTCAAAAACTTGAGAAACAACCGATGATAAGCTTTAAAAGCCCATAAACGCGGGTAAAATAGGCCGAATTCGCATACGCGTCCGGCACCCGACCGGTTAAAGTCTCTTTCACACTGTTAATCGAATGTCTAGTTTTTATTCGGTAATGCGTGCCAAAGGGAGAGCCGACTAGACAGATAAATACCGCACCACGGAGGGAGAGGGAGATGGAGTCTTCTGCTTGGATAGTCCTAAGGGTTACAATTAATTGCCTTCCACCGCCAGACACAGCTAGTCGCAGACGGGTACACAAAAAGCAGACTATCATACAGAAAACCGAAGGTCTTGGAGAAAAACTGGCAAGATAACGAAGTTACACCGTCGTAAATATTACGCAAAAAATCAAGAAAGAATTTTCTGCGCCGATAAAATGATTTATTTTATTTTCCATTCCATTCCATCATTACAGCTAAGTTTATAAAAACCATTCTGGTATTTATAAACTTAGCTGTAATGATTGCCCAGCTTTCTATATTGGTAAAACATCGAGAAACGTAAATATTAGAATAAAAGAACACATTAAATGCTTAACAAATGTAGGTTTTTCTGAATTTGCCGAACATCTAATTAATTTTAATCACACATTTAATAATAATACAGGGCCAAAAATTTTACACAAAAACGGATTAGGTTTGCGACTTAACAATCTAGAAGCATTAGAAATTAATAAAGCTATCAACAATAATAGTCAAATAATAAATAAACAAATAAATTTATCTAATAGTCCGATTTTAAAGTTGTTCCCTCTATCTTCAGTTAACTCCTCCCATTCCCTCCCCCCCACCTAGTTGACACTCTGTCCCTCTCTCTTTTTCTTTCCTCCTTTATAAATTTCTGTACCTAGATTAGTCTATATTGTAATTGTCCTGAAGAAGGTTGAGTCCAACCGAAACTAGTTGACAAATATATAGCAATTAAGTGGTTTAAAACATAGTGTGTAATTTTTTCTTAAATTTCTGATTTATTTTATATTCTACCGATTATATGACTAACTAACTAACTAACTAACCATAACGCCGTTTCCCGCAGGGGTAGGCAGAGAGGATTGAACGCCACACTCTTCTATCCTGGCACACCAATATTGCTTCGGCCACATTCATACATCATACAAGGTCTACGGTTGTTGCGGCTTTTAACGGGGCCATCCTTAAACACTTGTTGTATCTGACCGTGCCAGGTCTTTCGCGGACGCCTTCTATTCCTGTTGCCTTCAACACTCGCCTCATGTATTTTCTTAACAATCCTTTCCTCGTTCATACGTTCCACATGACCAAACCATCTCGGTACTCCTTTCTTTATTCTTTCTACCACACTAGAACCAGCATTGCATTCACGTCTAATTTGTTCATTCCTCACTCTATCGACCAGAGATTTTCCACACAAGCGTCTTAGTGACCGCATTCAGTCCTCTTTTGCCAATTCCAGGCTTAATATGACCCAACTTAAAATCGTACAAAATTATTAAAATCACCTTTAATCAATTTGTTAATTAATAAATAACGTCAAAATGCTATTCTATCACAATAAATGCGCCCGCTATGAAAATAGGACTAATTGGTAGGCAACCCGTCACACAATATCACTAGGACAGTGATACCACAGCCACTAGACCATCGAGCGTTTACGCGATGCATTCATTTAGAAGTGATACATCTTTAGACGCGTTTCAGGTGAGTTTTTAGTTATGCAACGAAATGCGCACGCGCGGTGGCAAAGAATTTTTTGCACCTTTAAGTCTCGACTCACCGATCAAAAGCTAAGATGCCAGTAGGGATGGGTCGTCCACGTCCGTCCATCGACGAGACGATCAACTAGATGAATTCGTCAACTAGTTGATCTATTTTCAACTTTATAGATAAAAAAATAAATCTATTATAATTTTGTTTACACCACTTTTTATTGATTTTTTACATGTTTCGGGAACAATGTTCCCTTTCTCAGATTGAGCCTTAAACTAAAGTTGACAAATAATACAGATATATTTATTTATTAATAATGTCACCACAAAGTGAAAGCCTGACTTTGAAAGATTTATTCTTCAATAAATTTCTAGATAACATCTCAAATGTAAAGTATTTTTAAATTATGTATTTATTTATAAATTTATAAATAATAAATAAATGTAAAGGTTTTTATCATTTTATTTAACTTGTATTGAAACGAATGAATTTTTCGTAATCGATTTGAGTTAGTGTAGTGATAGTCCAACGTTTTCCAAAAAAATAAGTCAGATATATTAAAAAATTCAAACTTTGATGTCGCATATCTCCATAACTATTGATATTAGGTCATGATAGCTTTCGACTCATAATCAAGGCAGGAATATAGTCCTGCGAGGTTATTAATGTTTTCCATATAACCCTGTACACATGTAATGATATGTACCTAATATATTTTTTTATACACACATTACTGCTTTGTACTTATTTATATTTTTAATTTTTATACTCATATTTTAATGCTTATACCCAATACTTTCACTGCTTATATATGTAGTTAATATTTATATTTTACTGCTTACACCTGATATTGTTGTGTATACCTACTTCTTTATTCATTATATATAGAAAGAAGTATATAAAACAATACGTAAATGCCTATAATGTGCCTATAAATAAATAATAAAATATTTCTTTTTACATATAAGCACAAGTAGCGGTTTTACTTTCCCCGAAACTATATTCCTTCGAACTTCTTTAAATTTTAAAAATTAACGTCATAAAAATAGCCAACGGTTGAGCCGTAGACAGTTGACCATCGTCCCGATGTTTAGATAGAACGTCCGCGACGTCCGCGTAACGAAGTTGATGCGTCAACTAGTTGACGAATTCAACTAGTTGATCGTCTCGTCGATGGACGGACGTGGACGACCCATCCCTAGATGCCAGCAATTCTTATAAGTGATGAAATCAAAATGGAAAATGCCGTTATGAAAATTGCATATGCTCCGGGCGCTGTTATTATTTTTTATTTGTCGATGTATTTTTCATAACATAATTGTGATCAAATACATAATGCGTTAGTATGGTGTTTGAATTAAGTACAGTATGTTTCATTTTCTCTTTTTATACAAGCAAAATACAATGCGGTACGTGGGCACTGCATTTAATATGTATTTTAGATTTTTATCCATTAATGGACAACAACTGTGATTAATGGCTGTTTTGTGTTGTTTGCGCGTTCAGACGCTTACAATTTCATAATTGGTGTTCAATGAAAATTTTATTTTATTATCTATAATTATTCCCTATAAGTATTTTATATCAGTTGTTTCTCTGATTGCTTCCCCATCGATAATTATTGTTGGTGCATCTGGTATTCTCTTATTTCCGATGTTCATCACTTTTGTTTTGTTGATATTTAATTTCAATTTATTTACTTTCAGCCATATTGATATTTGATAAAGGTCACAGTTATTTGTTAATGATTTCTGTATAGTTTGTGAGGGTGCTCGCCGAAATAAAATGCGCCTAACTGTCTGATTTCTGGTAATTTGAGTCATCAGCCTCCGCGCGTAGTACTCGCCCAGCTGGGCGCGGCGTCATGAATGATGGGGGTAGTATTCCTAACCTTCCCTCGGCGCCCCTTCCTTGAGCCGCTGTTTTTATTTCTTTTCTCCCCGGCTAGGCCTACATTCGTCATCAGCTGTTCGGGGGAGGCGGGCGGCGCGCAGGGCTGACAGATACCGGGATTATTTCGGAAATTAAGCTAATCAACTACATTCACGTGCAGGTGATGAAATAGTCGAGGGAAAGCGATAGGACCTTTGAAAAAATGTTCCGCTATAGAACTGTAGCAGACTTCGATACAAATACGACCCATATCGCATACATGAAGTATTCAATGCACTTTAAAATACGAGCGACATAAAACTTTTGCGGACACGGACGGCGACATCCGTATTTCGATCTAACCTTTCTAAAAAAATTATCTCGTACATATTTTTCGGTTATTTCATTACAAACCGGCTTCATCCTCTGTCTTGTATCGAAATGGTGGCTGTTCGAAAATATTTCAAGTCCTTCTATGCTGGACCTAGTGAAATATAAAAGAGAAGATTCTAAGTGATGCTCGCATTTTTTATTTCTAGGCTCAATCAGTTCTTCATCAAAATGATTTTGTGGTGACATTATCAATGTTGGTGTATTCAACAAAAAGTGGTGAAAACGAAGTTTATTATTATTAACTACATCAATCGGTTCTCACTGTTTCGCCTCGGGTTATTAATATTGACTAGAAACACTATTTAAATGAATCTATTATGTAGCTATTTATGAAATATTTCAGTCTATTATATAAAATTATCAATGCATTCCAGCCGATAATTGATGGATTTGTGGATTCGATGCACCCACTTACATTACCCTGACTGTATAAGGTGTGACGGTGATTTTCTTGTATTTATAAAATTGAATTCTAAATGATAAATAGGCGACATCTCATGCTGATTGACGTAAATAGACAAAATTAAACATTAAGCTTTACGTAGGAAATAACAGATGTCTTACTAAAATATAATACAAATATTTCGGAATCTGGTAATGGGTAATGGTATTTTCTGCGTGATTCCTGTAATTTATTTTGAATTTAATAATGTCACGATAAACTGTCACTATCAAATAATCGACTTGGAATCTCCTTCCACAGACCCTAGGCCCCGCCATTTCTAAAGACACACCGTCTCGTCGATATCATTATATCTCTTCTTTGGCTCAGTCGGGGTTTCCAGCATCAAATTCCAATTTGAATTTCATCTCGCGCGCCGCTTCCTCGAGACGCGTCGACGGTGGCCATACTCCTCCCTCCTCAGATGCCCTGGAGATCTTCGACACAGCGAGCGACGAAAAATAGAACAACTCAGCGATATTTTTATTACTTAAAATAAATTACACAAGTCTCACAGAAATAAAGCTATTTATATGAGAAACATGTATAGAAGCCTTTTTATAGGAAGGCTCAGAGCAGACCTGTCTAAGCTGGCTTATATGATATTTTTATAAGACCAAACCGAATCTTAAGAAAACATATTACTTCTTATAATGGTATCGATTCTGCGGACTTAAATACTCAACTTAATCCCTAAGATTAATTAAAATAAAAAAGAGGTTTAGATGTGAAACTGTCGGAACGAGAACGAGAGAAAGGCAATGTAATTAATAGATAATACTTAAAGCAAATTAATGAATCAACTAGAAAGACATACAGAAAAATAAAATTGATTTATCTGAATGCCCTTCTAATTGATTAATTAATTTGGTTTTAAATTTCACAGAACTTTGTTCTGAAAAAATTGCAACTTCACAATAAGAATGTGTTGTTGAATATAAGATAATACTTATTATACTTTAAGCGGTTAATTTTCTTTCGCGATTTGCGTTTAGTCTCTCCGCATTTGATTTAGGCATAATTTTGAGTAAAGTAAAAAGGATATAAAGTAACATGGCGGACAACGTAACGTTAATTTACGGCTACGGCAATGAAAGGAGTTCAGGTTTCGATTCCTGATGAGATTATAATACAACTACCTGAAGTCGGGAGGTTTTGCTACAGTAATGACACCTTGTGGCCGATTTTAAAGTTAACAAGTAAAATATGCGCAGAGTCCGCCACGGGTAAAGTTTTCTCCATAACACGTTTCCCAAAAACATATGTCAAATTGGATGTTCCTAAAACCTATTGAAATTACTCGAACGTGTCTCAAAACAATAAAATAATACAAGTAACCGTTTGGTTGTTGGTAACACCCACTCTAGACCCCGCTCCTTCTCACTCTCCCTCGTAGATTCCTAATAATAATATTTGGATAATTTATATAGCGCCGTTTTCGCGAATACTCACCTCAAGGGCGCTTTACACAGAAAAATTATTATCTTACAAAACTTACTGCTAAAAAAGAAAAAAACTTATTTACTATTACTTATTCACTAGGTGGCATGCAAGAAGTGGAATTAAAATTGAATACTATAATAGTTGGGAGCGCCTGAAAGAATTAGGTGTTTTCGCGGAGTGCACAATAGGAGTGGAAAACATTAGCTAGCGTTGTTGTGGTCAGATTCTATAGGTTTTTATAAGATTGTCTAAATAAATGCGTCTTGAGTTGTTTTTTGAACTGTGGTAAGCTGTCTGTTTGTCTCAGGTTATTAGGTAACTTTGGTGCAGCCACCGCGAGAGCACGATCACCGAAACTAGTTTTGTGGACGCGATTTACTTCAGCTAACTTATTTGTATTAGATGTTGAGATGTTGATGCTGAGCGAAGTGTTAGTTGTCTATTATTTGCGGAAAATGGAATGCAGAAATCCTGATTGTTCTAAGAATGTTCTTAGGTTTTCACGGTCACTCAGAATCTTCAAGTTTGTGTTTACTGGGGTATTATGCCGTGTTGTTACGACCTTTCGGGCCGGCACGGTATTGCAAGCCGATACTTAACCACAACACCAACATTCAAGACAACACATCAGCCCTGATGATGGACCCTGCAATGGGATCCGAAACGTCGGCCCTGATTGTTCTGTACGCAAGTTGGCGCGTGCTTGTCTACGACAAGATTAACACGCGCGCGATAAATATTGGTGAGAGTTTAGCAATACTACGGTTGCGGTGTATAGTGTCGCGAACACGGTGGTGTAGTGTCGTCCCGAAACCGGCAGACCTTAAGTCTGGTGACGGTTTTCACCGAGTTAACTGACACTGCTTAGCAGAGTGAACCCGAAATGGGGTTGGCGGTCGAGCTGTCACTCGGCGTCCGATCCCCGATTCCCTATTGGCGCTCCCCAACCCTGGCGGGCCAGACGGGCTGCAGCGGGGTGCAGCCGGGCGGGGGGAGGGGGGGGGAGGTCGTCGGCCCGGGTCGATAGCGCCGTCTCGCCGCCCCCACCCCGGGCCCGCCAGCCGAGTGCCGCTCGTTAGCGAAGTCATTGGACTTCTGAACTCAAAATGGGGACCGGGGTTACGGACCCGGCCGAGGAGCGACGCTGAGCCGCGCCACTCGCCCTATTATCGACGGACATCGGCTGCTGTAAAAGTTTCACCAGGTGCGACAAGGACCACATAAATGATGGTCACAAAATAACATAAGATTATTCCGAAAATAGATAAACAATTTTATTTTTTAATTTAAAGACTATCGACAGGTCAGAATGACCCTAATGGATAGTCACTTAAGACAAGGTGATTAGTACAGTTACAAGTTTCAATAAAACATTAACACATTATAAGTATAGTACAATTACGAGCGATTACAAGATGAACGAAGTTCACATTCTCCGCACGACATAATAGACATGTAGGCTCCCAGGTCAAGTCAGAAAATGTGTACCCGCGCTTTGTGGCTATAAAATTTTTGTTTAGGTTGATTTCCGAAGAGTCCGTCTTACACGCTCAAACTATTTTCGGTCAGGAGCGATATAATTTCCCTCTTAAACTGAGGTTGTGTCATGTGAAATATGTCGATGTTAGGGTTACATGACGTGACCTCGTTGTACAGGTTTAGCATTTTAGGTAGAGGAGAGAAATAACCTTTGTGTGGAATAGTGTTTGGGATCTCAGAGGCCGGGCAGGTATATCTATTTGCGAGAGTATTGAGGGCGAGTCTAGTTTGTTGTTTACTATTTTGTGGAGTGTCATAAGGTCTGTGATTTTTCGTCTCTTTTCTAATGAGATTATATGGAAATTTTCGAGTCTTTAGTTGGAGATCCGCTTTATTTATTCGTTAATTCAGGACTGGAAATGCGATTGATAAAATAATAATTATGTACAATTTTCTTTTTATGCTTCTAAACGAACAAAACGGTGTCGCTTAGGAACGGAGACGTAAGTGTTCAAGATGAAGATGGTCCGAGAACGACTAACTGTAAGCATCACCGGAAGAAAATAAATTAACCGAAGAGAACGACCACCTACTACACCTTCAAGCATATTAATAAATATTTAACGCGATATATTTCAACCTTCGCGGATTTACCTGCTGGAGCTGCTCCACAGGCGTAAATAATCTTCTAATTCGCAGACTAATGGATTTATTTACTGTACAGTTAATGTTAATGTAATTTGAATAATAAAATAGTTAATATTTTCGGAACAACCTAAAAATCTCAAATAATAAGTGCGTTCCAGACGGCGTCTCGCAAAAACACGGACCGACTTTAATAAAGAGGGTGGGAAAAAGCTCGGGTGAAAATCGATACGCGAAACGAACGACACGTTAAAAAATGAAAATCGTCCGTAGTACACGCGACACGATGACTTGGCAAGGCCGAGATGATCGCGGGCACGGGAAGCGTACTACGGATGCGGGTAGGCTGCGGGCAGGAGGGAAATATTGACCGCGTCAGCCGGCTACGGTACTACGGGCGGGCGTAGTAGTCGGGCCGCGGCACCTTGAAAGTGGCGAGTGGCCGCTACGCTGGCGCGGAGTACTACGGGGCGGGCCGGGGGTGGCTGGCCGGGGGTGGCTGGCCGGGGGTGGCTGGCCGGGCGGTGCAGCTGTTCCGATTTGCAGCGGCTAGAGTATACACAACTATTGATTCGGCAGATGATCGCCGTCTTTGAAATAATTCACGGCTGTTTTATTTTTAATGTAGCGTAGTTATAATGTTTAACAACTTTGAAATATCTACATGTATTAAATTTAGAGAATTGGTAGCGTCTGATTTTGTTAATTAATTTTCGTTGATATTTGAAGACCCCGTGGCAAGGAGTTGTCAACTAACATTCAAGTCATTTTGAGGGCATTTCGCCATTGAAAAATATGTTTTATTGCCAATTCAAGATTAATTTTTATTGATTTATGTCACTAAAATATCAAAAAAGTATTTACAAAGTAAAAAAAAAAACGCATTAATGCACAAAAAAATAAAAATAAATTACTTTTCTCCAAAATATGTAGTTAACAATCCTTTTTTCGCCTCTGGAACTCATTTTTAATAGGATAATACCTTTTTATAATTGGTAAAACACGAACATCAAACAACCCTTCGAATGCTATCCGTTTTTACCACCCATTATCCACAATTACAAAACATGGTACATATGTACCATTTAAAATTATTGAAAAATAATATATAAGTACATATTATAATAGTCTTCAAATAGAATATGACAGTACTGCCAGAGTAAAATTTGTATTAACCATAAATATTGCAATCAAATTAAAAGGCGTATTAATTTCAGAATGATGGCACAAACATGTTAATATTGAAGATAACATTTTCTTCCCATTAGTAACTGATTTGATTTTTATGAAAAAGCGTAGTTGACATGTTCATCTCTGTGATTTGAACATGTTCTAATTATTTTTAAGTTCTGAACTTATTTCCAATGGAAAGAGCGTACAATATTTAGTTCAGAGGGCTTATTAACTCATTTTTGACAAAAATGTTAGTTAACTTCTTGTCATGGGGTCTTCAATTTTATTTACTTCTTTATATATTTTTTAATTTACTTTATTAAAACTGTGAACCGTAACATTGAAACATTTGACTTAAAAATATTAATGTTTTTTTGTACTTTTTTTAGTGCAAACGAAATTCTGTAAGATAGTTCAACACATCAGTGTTATTGTAAAGAATTGTAAATGATAATAAAACCACCATCTCCCTAATCTGGCTAGTCCAGGTTTGAAACTTTATTTTTCATTTATTGGTTTTCTTACAGCCATATAATTAATAAATCTTGAAAAACAATTATTGATGTACAGAGCCTTGGGCCAATTACAAGAAATATTATAAGAAAATATTACACCAGGATCGATAAAAAAAAAAAAAACAATATATCAAATAGTGAGTGTGTGAATTTGTGTGTTTTTATGTGTCCGCGTGTGTATGCGTTTTCATGTGTTCGTGTGGGAAGAAAAATGTCATCGCGCGAGTTTATACGCAGGGGATTTTGTAAACTGCTCAAAACATAAATATAAAATATCGATATCCGCAAAGGTTGAGTCATAGGTATCTAGAACTCTGTTAATAATACAGAAATGCACATGTAATAATGAATAATAGTACAGTTTATAGATACACCATAATGAGATAATATAGATCTGGTTTCTGAGAATAAACTTGTACAGAACTTGGAGTGTGTACCAGACTACAATAGAGTACATGACCGTAATGTTAGAATTACTACCCGATTCGCGAGCGCCGTGGAACCTACTCCAGGTATTTCATGTCATCAACATATTTTAACTCCACCCTCTAAACTCGACAGCTTCTAGGCACAGGCTGATATGAAGAATCTCCCCGAAGAAGTATGCAATATTACAAATCTACCTGGATTCTAGATTCATGATGTGAGGCTGAGGAGCCTAATATGCCTCGTGAAAGGGGTTAACGCAGTCCTAATATTAACGTCTCAGGTGAATAGATCAGAAATTCCAATGAACTCCTAGAGTTTATATAGGTTATACTATAAACTATATAAACTATTATACTATTATACTATAAACCTGAATATTTTTATTAACAAATTCTAAACGAACCTCTTTCTGGTTCCAGAACTCACTATAACAAACACTAGATAAGAAATTTGAAAAATATTTTTGTAAGGCGATTGTAATTTTAATAGGCTTTTAAAAAGCGAATGACTATTTAATATTCCATGTAAGTTATTATAGGCAGTGATAATGCAACGTTTTACAGAAAATAAATAAAAAATACTGAAAAACAAATGTAAACTTAGATGGCAAGATTTCACCCAAAGTGTATTCAAAATTGAACGAAGAAGACTCCTCCGAAGTTTTTGCTACTGGCAACGATACACTTGTATAACACGTGTTGCTTCTGTTTTGGCCTTGTGGTTAGGACACTCGTCTCGCGATCCAAAGGTCGCAGGTTCGAACCTCACTCCAGACTAAAGTTAATCCTATTTTCATAGCGCAAGCGTTTAGCTTAGTTTGAAAATAGTAAGAATATTGATGTGACACGTACTCCGTGTTCGCATCTCTATTTTAAAAAAATAAGTATATCAAAATTAAGGTCTTACGACAAAAAAGAATATGTTTTTTTGATATTGTAACGAGACTAAAAAGAAGCACGCACTCATGTCAAGTGACGCCTGTAATGATCACAACACTATCGAAGATTCCAGAACGGCCTAGCGTAATCTACGGCTTTCGGGAAGCATGGAGAAACATCTATAAAAGCCTGGAAGCCACGAGAAAGTTCTCCTAAACACAAGGAACGCCTAGAAGTTTCCATATCATCATCAGCCAGATATAAATAAAGCGCGCCCGGGAGTGGAGCTGTTGTTCTTGGCGCGCTCGGCGGCGGAACGGAAGCGAAGGCAGCCGCGAGCTGCGAGGGCCAGTGCGGCCAGGCGAGCGATAATTCGACAGCGAATAATCTGGAAAGTTCTGAATGATCACGAATGTTCCGGTGAATAGTGAATAAAGTGTTAAAGCGATTATAACGTGTCCATTTAGGAGTGATAAATTTAAGAAAGAGTTTAGTGGTACGTTTGTTTAACTAATGAATCAGGATTTGTTTTCATTAAGTGACAATATTTGTATTTTGTTTTTGCTCTCACATATTGACGAGGCGGGTAGTTTCTCTCGTCGCGCCCAGCGCAGGGCGGCGTCTTCGGCCGACGGAGAGGCCTCCAGTCATCAGGCCTGAATGGTCCGGCGGGCGGATCATTCACTGACGACGGGCGGGGCTGAATGGGGGAGACGTCACGGCCTGCGCCCCGTCTGGACGATCCGGAGTGCGAGCGATCGCCGTAATTGCGAGCGCCACGCTCGCTAGTCACCCAACTTGGTAGCGCGCCGCGCCAGACGGCTTCACTTCCGAACAGAGACCGGGGATTTTTACACGTCAAATGTGACACTCTTTTTATCGAGCTTGTTATTCAATTCAGAATGGGTAACTGTTTTCAATTAAAATAACTCTAAAATAAAATATGAGTATTGATTTGCATTAAGACACGAGGAGTATTAAAGCAAAGTCAGCAATAATAAAAAAAAAATGTTTTGAACGCAGTCACCGACGATTACTAAATTAGAATGCAATGAATTCAATATTTTACGTATCTATCCCTTCCAATATTATTTTAAAATATCGAATTCGGTAAATTATAAATTATTAACACCCTGACGATGGAAAGGTATTTCCGAAACACGTAGGTGAAATACTCATATAAAAGTAGATATATATATAATATATATATAGTATATAATATCTATATATATATATATAATATTATATATATATATATATATATAAAGGGTTATTTGGAAAACATTAATAACCTCGCAGGACTATACTCCTGCCTTGATTATGAGTCGAAAATGTTCAAGCTATCATGACCTAATATCAATAGTTATTGAGATATGCGACATCAAAGTTTGCATTTTTTTTTTTCAATATTTCTTACTTATATTTTGTAAAACGTTGGACTATCATTACGGTAACTTATATCGAGCATGACAAATTCATACCCTTTAATACAAGTCAAATAAAAAAATAAAAACATTCGAATTCCAATTGGAATTTTTTCAGGGTTTTAATAATTTTATTTAACTTGTATTGAAACAAATGAATTTTTCGTAATTGATATTAGTTACCGTAATGATAGTCCAACGTTTTACAAAATACAAGTAAGAAATATTGAAAAAAAAATGCAAACTTCGATGTCGCATATCTCCATAACTATTGATATTAGGTCACGATAGCTTCAACATTTTCGTCTCATAATCAAGGCAGGAGTATAGTCCTGCGAGGTTATTAATGTTTTACAAATAACCCTGTAAACATACAAAATAATCTACATTTTTGAATGGGAAAGGTAGTTAAGAATGGAGTTTGAAATGGTTTCGTCTGGGCACACTTCGCGCGGGGTCGGCGCCCCTCTGGGCGGGGGGAGGGGGTCGCAGGGCCACCCCCTCCCCCCGCCCAGTATTTGACAGTAAAAATAAATTGAACGAAACCGCAGAGCGAGATCACGTGCGGGCCACGTGACCGGCGGGCCGGGAGGTTGTATTTACTTTCCGTCTAGACGGCGAGCGTCTCAAGGCTCTGCCGCGTGACCGCGTGTGCGGGCGCGGAGGCGCGGGCGGCAGAGGGCGACACACGCCCCTGCAGACCGGGAGGTTTGGAAAAAAAGCGCCATCTCTGCGCCTTCCTGGGAAGGTTCGACGGCCTCGGGGGCCCCGGAGGTCGGCGGAAGGCTCTAGAGTCCACAATTACGCGGGGCGTGCCAGAGCTAGCGGCGGAAACTTGGCCGGTAGATTCCTGCCTGCGTTGCGAGTCTAAAGTGTTCAATTCAATTCAATTCAATTCAATTTATTTCACGATAATATGTACATGACAAACAAAATGTTTAAGGCATACATATTAAGAAGTATATATCAAAAATGAAAATATTTAATAAATTAAAAATAACAAAATCTGGTCAAAGGTGTAGGAGAATCCCGCTTCGGAAAACCCCCTCAGACACATGGAATATATCAATACCCAAAGCAATTTTGTTCAGCATAGCTGTGGCTCTTCCAACAGGCATAACCATCGGCAGGTTGGTCCTGTATATTGGAATGTGAAACAATCTATGCTGACGATGTCTAGTGTAATTATCAGGAACATACAAACCAATGCTCTGCATAATTTCAGGATTATCGATCATACCGCGCAACAATCGATAAAAATGTGTAATCAAATACACATTCCTTCTAGTCTCTAAACTATTGTAGCCAAGCATACCCTGGAGAAACTCGGTTGGGTAAAGCCAAGGATAATGCCCGTACTCTCTCATGTAGAGATATCTCAGAAACTTCTTTTGGACTTTCTCCACCATAAGAGAGTACTTGCCCTCATGTGGCCCCCAGATCATCGAGCCACTCTCGAGTCTACTCCGCACCAAGGAGTTGTAAAGAGTTCTGAGTACGCGGGTATTCTCGAAAACCCTGGCAGTACGCAGAACAACCGCCAGCAACCGTGGCCCGATATCAACGGTTACGGAGATGTGCAATGTCAAAGTTTGCATTTTTTTTCTCGATATTTTTTACTTATTTTTTGCAAAAACTTGAACTATCATTACAGTAACTCATGACGATTATGAAAAATTCACTCGCTTTAATACAAGTCGAATAAACTGCCACCCGGAGGTCGTTGAGAATACGGCACCCAGAAGAAGATTCTGATCTGACGCACTTGCAGAATCAGGTAAGGTAGATTAAGGTGTCGGAAAATAACATCATTTTACACACCACATTGTACTGATGTCATTATTTTTTTCTAATCTATAGACGCACGCTTTTAAACCGTAAAATAATAACGGATAATTTATATAGAGCCATTTTGACTGATCATCAAAAATTGTGTACTTAACAATAACCCTCATCTTCCACATTAAAAACACAAACCACCTAACAGCAACCAGTAACTCGCATTCACATAATACTAGACAAGCATTACGAAGCCTTGACGAAATACCAAAAACTAAGACAACACATGGACAGAAAAATTACTCATACATAGGGCCTAAAATATTTAACATATTTAAAACAGACTTCCCGGAAATCAGAATATACTCAATTAATAAAATAAAAGCTTTAGCAAACAACTGGCTTACCTCCAAAGGTAGAACAGCAACTGAAAATTTACTTACTGTAATTGCATAATAATGTCTTCAAATAAAAATATATACCTATATAAATTAATTAATTAATTAAGGAAAATAAAAAATAATCTTAAACAAAACTTCAACCCTTTTTACATTAAACAATTATTCTACACATATTTACACTTGGACTTATGACTAACTCAACTTTCACTAACATTCCACTTGATACTCTGTAGATACATAATAACTACCTTATGAAAATAAATACTACTGACGAACTCGAAAAAATATTATAATTGTGTTCTATAACGCCACTCTGGGACAGGCGTAGCCTAGTAGAGTGGCATAATCCACAAATTAAACAAAACAAACAAAATGTGTAATTTATCTTATGTTTTATCTTATGTTTTATTGTTAAATAAGTATTAAGTATCTTTATTGTAAACAAGGATTTTTTTTAAATAAATTAAAAAAAACAATATAAATTTGCGAAGTAGTAGAAATGATTTTTCAAAAATGTGCAATTTCGGTATTTTTAAGGCAATGGTTGATGTGCCGTCCCGTTTTATAAACGGCAGAGAATTCCCCTCCCGTTCACTAAACAGTCTTATGTCAAAGGTCGATCGGTTCTACAATCCTTCCAGCAGCTGAATTAGAAGCTGACCTCAGAGTTTGGCGTCTACCATTGAAGCTGTCCGGAGTTCTTGTAGATACAGAGTCGTCGTGTTATGTGCATCAACCAATACAATTTTAATCTCACCCTTAAGGAGAACGAAGCCAATGCGAGTGTACTGAATATTTTATACTTGCTTCCGCATTCAGGATAGATTGTTATCCATTTAGCTGAAATTTCGGCATCCCAGCATAAATACTATAACAGTAGTCAGTTAAGTAGTGTTGATGGCGCCAGAAAGAGAGGGCGACCGCGGAAGACGTGGCACGACCAGATCAACCAGATGCTGGAAGATGGTCCCGTTAGAAGCCTTAACGACCGGCGAGCTTGCGTGCAAAGATGTACGAATGCGGAAGAGGCGAGAGTTGTATGTCGGCACAGAAGAGTGTGGCGCTCTATCCTCTCTGCCTACCCCCAAGGGGAAACGGCGTGATGTGTTGGGTAATTATTTTCACCCGTGTACATGATTTTAAGAAGATTTTACTTATTTAATTCACCTTTGACTGAATACAAGTTGCGCTATTCTAGGCTATTCACCGCATGGCCCCTCAGTATATTTCCGACTTTTGCATTCCATTTGTCACGAAGAACAGGCAATGTACACTTCATTAATATACAATCTTCTGTCTTATTGTCTGCATCTTCACCCCGTATCTGCATGCCTTCCAACGGAGATGCGGCGTGATGAAAGTGAACAAAACTCCGCCTGGACTGGTTCTCGCCTGGACCGAATCGGCCGACTGGACGCCCTCAACGGAAATGGGCAATTGCCTCTCATTCATTCATCGTCCGATTTCCATTTGGGCAGGCGCTGAGGTCTACGATCCGCGGCGGAAGGTCGGAGGTTCATTTTCAATCAAACTCTACTTACTGCACAATACAATAACAACACTCGCCTCATATATTTTCTTAACCATCCTTTCCTCGTTCATACGTTCCACATGACCGAACCATCTCAGCGCTCCTTTCTTTATTCTATCTACCACACTACAGCCAGCATTGCATTCACTTCTAATTTGTTCGTTCCTCACTCTATCGACCAAGGATTTTCCACACAAGCGTCTTAGTGACCGCATTTCCACCGCATTCAGTCTACTTTCATTCCTCTTTTGCTTCACTTCCATACATAAGGGTTGGCTTCACTTCCATACATAAGGGTTGGCACTAGAACGGCATTATGTACCACTAGTCTTGCTTCCTTTGACTATGAGGCGAGTGTTGAAGGCAACAGGAATAGAGGGCGAAAGATCTGGCACGATTAGGTACTACAAGTCTTTGAGGATGGCCCTGTTAAAAGCCGCAACAACCGTAGAACGTGTATGAGAAGATGTATGAATGTGGCCGAAGCAAAAGTGGTGTGCCAGGATAGAAGAGTGTGGCGTTCAATCCTCTCTGCCTACCCCTGCGGGGAAACGGCGTGATGGTTAGTTAGTTAGTTAGTTACAATAACAAAATAATAATAATAATAATTGACGATAAGTACTACACAGTATGAGACTGATCATCAGATTAATGGAAATGTTGACGATCATGGAAATGCGGAAAAGTATTAGAAGAGTTTTGCGTAGACAAGGACGAACAGATGCTGATGATGAAAGCTCTTTGCCGTGTGAACATGGCATCGACGATTATGTGTAAGTATAAAATAAGTGTTGAGTTTTATTTTGAATTTTACAGTGTGCAAAACTTTAAATCGTTTTCCCCACACCTCACGGTTTCAAAGTCGGTGTCCATCATAACTTCAAAACTACTGCACCGATCCTTTTGAAATTTTGAACACTATTTCTGTACATAATTTACGAGGTAACGCTGGAGAGTTTTTTTCAAATTTGTTATTAATTTTTATTTTTAAATAACAAATTAGTCGATATTTTTCGCAAAAAATCGCGTTTTTCCCTTCAAAGTGTTCCAAAAAATTGAAAAATTGAAATTTCAAAAAACTCTCCCAGCGTTACCTGGGAAAATCTATTATCTAACGAATTAACTTTGATTTTTTGATTTCAGATGATCTAGCACCAAGTTATGATGGACACCGCAATTCTACTTTTTTCCGAGACACGTCCAAATAATTGCTGCCATTGCCGTATTTTTTAATATATCGTCTTGAAAATTTTACACAATATTCTTCAAATATCATACTTTAATGTACCATTGGCTTTAATAAAGAGATTTTAACTGTGTCGTCACAAAAAATTCACAAAAACATGTCTTTTTTGTACGAATTAACCTTACCCCATCCCCCTTAAATAACAAGGATAACGATGATATTAAAAAAAAATCGACGGTTCGTAAGTTAATTTGAAAATAATATAATAATTTTTATGCAGGAAAAACTTTACGATATTTTGAAATTAGAATTAAGAAGAACTACACCACCTTGAGGCATAAAAAAAATACATTAAAGTATTTTTTTACGCATCATAAAAATTTCAAACTATTTGACATAATTTAATTTTTCTAGTATCATTGTTTACGGCCTATATTAGTCAATATTTTTCTTTAATAGTTGTTTTTAAAATTCCAAAATGTCTAAAGTGCTGTCCCGCAAAGGTCCTCCGAGAGGCGCCCGGCTTTTGTATAATCAAAATTTTCGTTTTTGCAAATGATATCAGTTCCATCAGCAAATAGCTTATCAAAAAAAAATCATAAGCTTCGTCCTAGGTAATGTTATAAGTAAGATTTGTGCAAAATTTTAACAAAATCGGCCCCAATAGTTTTCGAGTTTTTTAGAGTTTCGAAAAAAACGCGAGAGAATATTGTAATTTGTTAAAAAATTCACATACCACACTATCTTTAACAGGCTATCTCAGCCTATTCTTAGAATTTTTGAACAAGTTGTTTAGGACAAAGACAAAAAATACATTTTTTTATAAATATCAAGGTGGGATAACCCCTTAAGGTGTTTCAATAGCAATAAGTATTGTAAATTTTCAAATCTTTTGGAAACAAACCATTATTTTGAAATTAATAAGGGTTTGCAAATTGTACATCCGAATAACATAGGATTACAGTTGGACAAACTAGAAATTTTATTGCAAACAACCAGGTCCTTTTTATTTTTTTTCTGATTGGTTCTGCATCTCCCACATATTATTTTTTGTTTTTGTTAAGGTATATATTTCGAATTTTATTTTTTATCAAACTTTGTACCCCGATGAAGGGGCCATTGGCCCAGAAACGTGTTGGTGGTTTATAAAGTGTATTATTGTTAATTACATAAATAATTTTGCAAAGCCATTTTGCAGTTATTGAAGAGGTTAACAATACGGGAATGAATTTAGTTTATTAGACGAGTCGAAGGGTGCGAGACGGGCCCTCGCCAGGGCGGGGGGCGGGGGACCCAGACAGGTCGGTGACCCCGCGCAGGGGGACGGAGAGGTCGCCGGACCGCAGCTCCCGCGCCCGTTCGGCGTCAGGGTCCACGAGCGGGACCCCGGCCGACTAATGTCATAACTTGGAGTTTCTGATGAAACCCGCCGGAAGATCTCTTCTCGAGCGAATCACCAGACGACGGGGGCAGGCTCCAAATACGCGAGGGTGCTAAATTACATTTCCCGCTTGTGCGCGATTTGTTTTCGGGGAAAGCGCTCAATTGGACGGAAATTAAAAAAATATTTATGACGTTCTCATATTGAAACATAAAATTTTCAATAATAAAATGCCAAAATATTTTTTGAACAAAATTAGTACATACATATAACACCAGAAATAGGAATAGAATAAGATTACCGTATAAGAAAAAAGTATATACGCAGAATTATCTAATGTACGGAGGTGTAAAAATATATGACGAGATGCCAGAAAACTGAATTGAATGAATTTAAAAACAAATGCTATAATTATTGTAAAAATAGTATAGAATTGTAGGGCATAAGATGTATTATTTATTATTGTAGATTGTACCATAGATTAGATTAGATCTAAATGTAAATATGTAGGTTATTATGGATGGTATATTAGTAATAGATTTAAGAATGTAAAGTGTTAAATACTAGTTAATATACAAATTGTAATATTAACTAACTTTAGAAATAAAAAAAATAAAAATTGTACTACCCAAAGCCGTCTAACTGGATTTCGGTTTTCGATTTCGATAATTTATAGGAAAAGCTTAATAACAACTAATCTAGGAAAAGGTTAATAACAAGTGATCTAGGAAAAGTTTAATAACAGCTGATCTTTTATGGTGTTATATACACATACACCACCGCACGAAATTTAGATAGAAATTGAATCATTTTTTTAAAGGGAGGCAGTTATTACTATTTTTAAAGACATTTATGAAGCTATATACTAAAATAAATAATGGCGTTCTAGTCCCAACCCCTTATGTATGGAAGTGAAGCCTGGAATTGGCAAAAGAGGAATGAAAGTAGACTGAATGCGGTGGAAATGCGGTCGCTAAGACGCTTGTGTGGAAAATCTTTGGTCGATAGAGTGAGGAATGAACAAATTAGAAGTGAATGCAATGCTGGCTGTAGCGCGGTAGATAGAATAAAGAAAGGAGTGCTGAGATGGTTTGGTCATGTGGAACGTATGAACGAGGAAAGGATGGTCAAGAAAATATACGAGGCGAGCGTTGAAGGCAACGGGAATAGAGGGCGTCCGCGAAAGACCCGGCACGATCAGGTACTACAAGTATTTGAGAATGGCCCTGTTAAAAGCCGCAACAACCGTAGAACGTGTCTAAGAAGATGTATGAATGTGGCCGAAGCAAAAGTGGTGTGCCAGGATAGAAGAGTGTGGCGTTCAACCCTCTCTGCCTATCCCTGCGGGGAACGGCGTGATGGTTAGTTAGTTATACTAAAATATTATTTTATTGAAAAAATTTTGAAAAAAAATAAACAAAATATCCGCGTTATATCCGTTCCCGTAGGCCCCTCCGCCGTGGCTGAGTTCCTACCATGCGCATTCGTCCGAGAAAGAAGAGAAAGTCATAAACATACTTATTTCGGAATGAAATATCTACGATACAGGATACGGATTTCTTAATCTGACGAATCATTTGTTAATAACAATCGGTTGTAAAAAGGTTCAAGGGATTTTTTTAAACTAGTCAAAATTTTCTAAAAAAAAAAGTGAATTCCAAATCCGATTTTTTCCTGTCTTGGACAAACTGCACCGGGGATTGTTGCATCTCAGTAACGCTCATGACGGTCTTCTGTGTATAGTTTTCTGGGATATTCTGCCGTGTATATGTGACCTCTCCGGCCAACATTTCGGATCCCATTGCAGGGTCCATCATCAGAGGTCACATATACACGGCAGAATGTCCCAGAAAACTATACACAGAAGATTCTGAACGGCCGTGATAATCTAAGGACAGGACATGACGGGGCCATTTTGTTTTGTTTTTTTTT